>QNUK01000662.1:87500-127500 GCA_013621035.1 Clarias magur | reverse complement strand
TGTCCCTGCAAGGTTAATTTTATTTAAATATATTTCCTCAGTCAGAACTGTCAATCATCAGAACCGCTCATGGACACGATGACCCGGACTTCCTCCTCCTCTCCTTCCCGATCCTGCACACATCGTCGCTTTTTTTTTTTCCCTCCACGTGACCGCATGCTGTAACATTCACATGCCAGGAACAAAAAACTGCAGCACCAGCCTTAAAAACATTCCTGAAGGAAATCCTGTTCTGATGTTGCTGAAGTTTGACTGATTTGTATAATAACGGACGCATGAAGCTGCTGCTGAAACCCTGCCCAGTAGAAGCACCGGTACACTATATACAGTAGATCAGACCACTGTTCAGACCTATATATTTATACATACATAATATAGACACACAATGGTTCCCAGTCACGGTACGAATCACTCGAGACTAGTGTGACAGCAGCCTTAATCATTTCTTTAAGGATTCCATCAGGCCCACATGTTTATTTTAGATTTGACGGCACCTGATTAGTTGAAGGTCACGAGTAAGAGCCAGATAACTACAGTATTCTTAATGAACGCGACACTAATCCCTAATCCTTACCCTGATCATTACAGAAGGTCTGAACAGGAACCTGGAGAAGATGTTATGCAGCATCATGAATTCCAGACTTTCATATAAAACAGCCGGTCCGATGAATGTCCCAGTCCTGGGTTTCAGCTTCTGTTTAACATTAGGAGTGTAAAGCCCGAGTCTTACTGAGCGACGGAAACATCACCGTAATACTGAAGACGATTCCTCCATTAACTCCATGAACTTTCAGGTCTTCTGTGAAAAACCTCAACACCAGTTAAAGTGCATTCATTATGTGTCAGAGGATAATTATATTTAATATAACTCTAATGCACGGGCCATGAGGAGCTCTGTTGTGAAGGCGCGAGCTGCGGTGCGGTTTGTTATTTGAAGTGTGAGAGAGCGGGCCGCGTGTTGTTTCAGGCCGAGCTCCTCCCAGGAACTTCTGTTCTTCATGCAGCGTGGGTTCTCTGATAAAATCACAGAACCTCAGGGGAAGAACACGGAGTTCATAAACATCAGGAGCAGGATGTGAGCTTTTCCATCACACACACACACACACACACACACACACACACACACACCTACAGTGATGTGACAATATTACAAACTCTAATGCCTACAAAACAAAGCAAAATTTGATTAGACTCGTGAATGCTGAACGACGGTGAATCACTTTGACTCACTGAATCACTGATTCATGACTCGCTAAACTGATTCACTTTCCGGAAAAACTACAGATCAAAGAGGATAAAGATTCCCGCCATGTGTTATAGACAATGACAAAAACTGAGATTTCTATCTTAGATTGTTTATGACATCAGCAGCCTGTGTCGAGCTTTCCTTCTGTCTCGCTTTTCTCCCCAGCTCTTTATTACTTCTCTTATCATTTCTTCTTTTCTCCGTTTTTCCCATTTTTACTCATTTTGTCACATTATGTCTCTTTTAATTCTTTCCTTTATTCTTTCTTCCAGAATTAATTGTAAACTTCAAACCGTCATCAACATTTGTCCCTTTTCCCCCAAACACCTGATTCGGGGGAAAACGTAATAAGCAGCGCTTCCTTGGCATCCTCCTGCAGTGCCGTGAGAAGATCAGAGCAGTTTCTGTCCCACATCAGACCCGGAGTCACAGCGGTCACTTACACTGAATTAATAAAGAAAAGCACTCATTAATTGCTGTGAGCTAATGAGGAAACGTCTTGCTCTGTAAACGTCCCCGGGTCAGCGGTTCCACCCGAGAGAGAGAGAGAGAACCCTGTGCACTGTGTGTGTGTGTGTGTGTGTGTGTGTGTTGACCAGGTAGTGCAGTGCTGGTATCAGATGGATGAGGCGTGAGTGGAGGAAGCGTCTGACACACACAGGGGACAGAGCGCTCAGCATCACGAGGCGTTCTGTGGAGCAGATGTGGAGTTACTGTATGTGGTGTTACTCTGCTGCCTTCTGCTCCAGCTGTTCCTCCAAACTTAACTTTACTAACCAGGTCAACAGAACTGACCTAGTGGAGCGGTGCTGGAACCAACGAGACACTGATGAAAAATTCCACAAGATGCTAACATGTGATTATAAGATGCTAACATGCTAATCCATGAGCTAGCATTAAATGTGTATCAGAAACACAGAAAGAGAACAATAACACTCAAAAGGGCGCGGCAGAGATTGTTGGTGTCTCTGGTGAGTGTACGTTGCTAGCACAGTTAGCTCGCGTTGCTAATCAGATCTGAGAAAGAAGCTAGCAGGAAGCAGTAGCATGTAAGGAAAGATTCAGTGCTAATGCAAAGTGAGAATCCAGAATCAAAGTGTGATCCGCACCAAGGCTCCATTAGACTGCAGCTGATAAACCTTCTGACATCCAGAATAATAAAAAAACATGACCATCACTGACCACCACACCACACTCCATCAGTGACCTCATCTCTCTCTCTCTCATCTCTCTCTCATCTCTCTCTCTCTCATCTCTCCTCCCTCTCTCTCTCATCTCTCTCTCATCTCTCCTCCCTCCCTCTCTCATCTCTCTCTCATCTCTCTCTCATCTCTCTCTCTCTCATCTCTCTCTCTCTCATCTCTCTCTCTCTCATCTCTCTCTCTCTCATCTCTCTCTCATCTCTCTCTCATCTCTCTCTCTCTCATCTCTCTCTCATCTCTCCTCCCTCCCTCTCTCATCTCTCTCTCATCTCTCTCTCTCTCATCTCTCTCTCATCTCTCTCTCATCTCTCCTCCCTCTGTCTCTCATCCGTCTCTCTTCCTATCTCACTCTTCTTGTGTTTCATTTGTTCAGCATTTAAACTCTGACTCGATGTTTCCCAGACCTCTCAAGGTGGTGACCAGTCGGACGTCACAGAGCGTTTTCAACAATATTATTTTATTTTATGTGTTTAAAGCTACATTTAATGTGAAACCAGTGAGTTACTGTTGTCACTAACATTATAGCAGCTACACCCTGACCCTGACCCTAACCCTGACCCTATTCCCTCACCAGTCTCTCTCTATTCTCTGTTGAAGTCAAATATGTGAAACATCTTTCAGCTTTCTGGATCCAAGGCCAAAAGCCAAATGGATCCACAATCATGTGACTGAGAAACCGCACAGGAGGGTAAACTGCTCAGTCCTGAAGACCTGGCAACCCTGAGGAACCCTGAGGAACTCATTCATGACGCCGAACCAGCCGAGGAGGAAGTGCTCGAGTAACTGAACAGCTTTTACAGGAGCTTTTCAATCACGGAGACGAAATGGTGTGTGTGTTTTTTTCTTTGGTATTTTGTTCCGTCCACATGCCACATCAGGACACACACACACACACACACACACACTCCCCACCCTGGAGATATACAGTATCCGGAGTGTATGTGGCAGTTACGTAATGATTGTCATTCACACACTACAGGCAATTTGGGAACAACAAATTAGTCTAATCTGCATGTCTTTTGAATGTGGGAGGAAACTCGAGTACCCGGAGGAAACCACACACACACACACACACATACGCACACACACGCGCGCACACGCACACCTACACACACACACACACACACACACACGCACGCACACCACGGCACTTGAACCTGGAGGTGCAAGGAGACAGTGCTAACCACTACACCACAAAGGCACAAAGTAAGCATGCATAAAAGTCTTTAAGAAGAAAGAATCTAAACAGATCTTAGGCCTATAATGAACAAAATAATGAAGCTGATTAACTAGAATTTTACATTATTTAAAGCCTTTGCTGTTTAAAAAAGCATGGAAAAAATTATGTTTTAAATTTAAAATATCTAGCTCAATATACAGATATATAAACACAAAGCGTCCAAAATGCATTCACAGAGCAATTAGTCATTAAATATATTTATATTATACAAAAATACTAAATCTTTTTTTTCATCGGAGGTGTAGAACCTGTCCTGTGTTCTGGTCTGGTACACCACGGTGAGACGACATCAGCTGGGTTTAATAAAGGAATGCTGGGAAAATTCAGTGATGTCAGAATCATAAACCCTCAGGGGAGCTCATTACAGGAGAGAGAGGGGGGGGACAGAGGGGGAGAGGGAGAGAGAGAGACCCCTCACCTTAGGGACACACCAAACAGAAAACTGTACAGAACACAAGTACCTGGAATTGAAAACAAGCTCCAGTGTAAATTTCAGTGCAGCAGTCAGTGAGCTGATGGAGAGAGAGAGAGAGAGAGAGAGACAGAAAGCAGGGCTTTCACACACACACACACACACACACACACACACACACACACACACACACATAGTCGGATCAGACCGATTTCCACCAAACGCTGGCTCCACCTGAAACACAGCGCCCCTAGAGGCCACACTGCAGAGCACTGGGAGGCCAAGGGCTGAGCCCAGAGAAGAGCGCCCTTACCTGGCCGGCCCTGAACCTCAGCTCACTAACACACACTAACACGAGAACAGTCAGAGCCCTCGATCACTACAACACTGTAGCAGAGGCACTGCCCATGTAGGTACACACACACACACACACACACACACACACACATTTTAGTGTGGAACAATCAGTATTCAGAATGATTGAATTTCTCATGTGAAAATTTGAATCATTTCAGTGACTCGATTCATTCAGCTTCGCTGAGTCAAATGATTCATTTAGATTCGTTCAATAATTCTAAAACCTTGATTGTTTATTGTGGTATTTTATAATTTATGTGTGTTGAAGTTATATTCCACACCCAGTTCAACACACACACACACACACACACACACACACACACACACACACACACACACACACACACACTCACTCCGCCTGAACTCCTGCTGCTTCTTTCTATTTCATTAGTCTTAATTAATAACGAACTGTGAGAAATTACAGTGCAGCTGTTCAGAAACAATTATTAACACAGAGTTTATTCTTAACTCTCTCTGCACTGTGTGTGTGTGTGTGTGTGTTAGGCCTAAGTGCATGTGCGAGTCAGGACATGTGGAAATGTGATTTTCATTCCTCAGAGGCATTAACATTACATCTCCAACAGCCTCTTAAAATAACTCTCTCTCTCTCTGCCTCTGTCTCTTTATCTATCCAGTATTTAAAATAAGAGACACAGAACATTAAACCTCATGCTCTCACACACTCGTTCTCTACCGCTCTGATTCTGTACACAGACACAGGATCCACCGCCAACATCCTGGTGCCAGACAACACAGCGCCCCACAGAGGCCATGCAGAGCCACGCCCCGAGGGGCCAGAGACACACCGGGGGCACAAGGGGAACCCAAACCCAAGGTGGCTTTAATTTTATGGCTGATCAGTGTGTGTGTGTGTGTATGTGGGTTAGGGTTACACACACACACACACACACACACACACACACACACACACACACACACACACACAGTACAGCACATAAACATGAGAGCATCATGGAGGCTTCAACCCTTCCACACACATTTATGTAACTTTGTGTAATCTGATAGAGAGTTACGAAAGCAAGAAATAGACAAAGACAGATAAAAATAAAGACAAAGAGAACGAGAAGGACAAGGAGAGAGAGAGAGAGAGAGAGAGAGAGAGAGAGAGAATGAAGGAGAAAGAAAGACAGAAGAGGGAAATACAGGGAAAGAAAACGAAAGACTGAGCGGGAGACAGAGAGACAGAGAGACAGAGAGACAGACAGACAGAGAGACAGACAGATCCTCCAGTAGAGAACAGAATTTTTGCCGGAGCACCGGTACAGCGCTGGCTCTAAACACATCCTCTCGCACACCACACACTCATTCTCTCCTGGAGGCGTGTCTCATGATACAGGATGAAACCAGAGAACCCGGAGGAAACCCCACAGACACAGCGAGAATGCCAGAGACTCCAGTTTCAGTGTAAAGAAATGGTGTTGAGAGACAGACTGGAGACTGAGGGGGGGGGGAATACATGATACACCCAAAAGTATGTGCACCCCTGACCATCACACCCATATGGAGTTCTTCTTCAACCTGAAGGAACAATGGTAATGATCCTCATCCCACACATCCCAGTTAACCAGGGACAGACATGATACGGCACACCCTGGAGTAGACATCGTTAACAGCCTTGCTCGAGGACTCGAGGAGCTTCTGATGACCCGTATTAACCCCCGGGGCGTAAACCCTCTGAGTTGCCCCTGCCCCAGTGTCCTCTGTATCACTGCACCTGGACCGCTCCAAACCAGCAGGACATTATCATCAGGGACACCGAACCCACTGATAAAAGACCTGCACCTTCACACAGGAAGGAAGCTCATGACATTCGACCTTGCAGTGACCTTGGGGCTGTTTATATCAGTTGAAAAATCTCATCAGTTTGTGTGACCTCAACACACACCTGTAGTGGAACCTCAACAGCAGGGACTCACCCAGGTGAGGATGGTTTCCCCTTTGATTCTGGTTCCCCGCGAGGGGAGCTTTCCTTCCACACTGTCACCTCCGGCTGCTCGTTATTAAAGCTATAGATTTATTCAGTTGTTTTAATGTCCAGTGTCAAATGTGGCGTCCTGATAAAAATTATTGAACTAAATGGACAATCAAATGAAAGGAGGGAACAAGAGAGAAAAAGACGCAGAGGACTTTCTCTAAATCAGCTTGAAAATTAGGAACAAAGTCTGAACATGAAAAATGACCAAACTGCACAAAATGAACAATAATTATAGCAACTTTAACAATCTAAACACCCTATAATGATCTAACGTTATGGCAGATGTTATTTGGAGGAGACACGCTGAGCACCGAACTGTTCCAATCGTTACTGAGTCAGTCTTTCTGAACGAGTCACTAAACCAACAATGACTCAGTGTCGCTCACGGCCATGCGTCGAGTCAGTTCTCTGCATTATCGCGAGGAAGCTCCATTTCTACACTCGTCCACGTCGACTTCAGAGATTTTGTACAGATTTCTGTTATTAAGATGAAGATTCAAGTCTCTCTCTCTGTGAATCGGTTGAGTCATTTAACCGGCTGTGTTTTTATTTCCAGTAGGTGTGTGTGTGTGTGTGTGTGTGTGTGTTTGTTCAACTGGGTGTGGAAAATAACTTCAACACACATAAATTATAAAATACCACAATAAATAACTCAGGCTTTTAGAATTACTGAACGAATCTAAATGAATCATTTGACTCAAAGAAGCTGAATGATTCGAGTCACTGAAATGATGATCATTCTAAATACTGATTGTTCCATACCAAAAGGTGTGTGTGTGTGTGTGTGTGTGTGTGTGTGTGTGTGTGTGTGTGTGTGCATTTTTTTCATTTGGCCTGTCTTAATTTTCTAATTTTCTGATACAAGCCCCGCCCCTTTTCGCTTAATGTGTCTAATGTGAGAGGTTAGTGTGAAAAGCATGCATTCCTACATTTCTACAAATATCTTTTTTTTTTAATCAGACCACTACGTACAGTGAATTACACATAATCACACACTTATGCATCTGATGCACAAAATAAACCGACCACAAACGAATCAAACGAATCAAATGAATTAAATGAAACACTTTTCGATCTTAACAGTTCTCTCGCGCCATTTAATCATCTGAATCCATATCTGCATTTCTGTGAAGCTGCTTCGTGTCCGTGACCATGGTTAGAAATGGAACTGTAATGAATTTAATCATTATCGTACATAATATTACATAATATTATGATTATGATATAAGACACACATAATATTAATCATTAGAATAGAGGTGTGTTTCAGATACATGTATTTCGTCTACTTTTAGCTAACACCAGACTACATTGAGATAAGCGTTTCTTCCTGAATCCTGACTGAGGTGCACAATCTCTCTCACACACACACACACACACACACACACACACACACACACACACACACACACACTAAAAGAATACAGAATGCATGATTAATAAAGCACGTTCAGTAATGATGTGAAGTTTAACTCACCGAACTGGACCTCAGTGTTCATTCAGCTTCATTGCAGTTTTTATGATTAAACCCGCTATATAAAATAAAGGCCGTCGTTCCACAACCCGAGCCGTTTCTCACACACTCACACACTCCCTTTCCAAGCTCTGAATGCGTGATGAGAACACTATACACTGGACACACACACAACGTAAATAAATGATCGTCTCTCCTGCGTCAGGTCGGATCAGATCACAGCGGGGTTCTCGGGTCGCAGCTCAGAGTCACAGCTGAGCCGGAACAAAACCTGACAGCTTCAATAAAAGAACAAACCTCGCCCAAAGCAAATCTTCATCCTCCTCCTCCTCACCTCCCCAAATCCTCCCTGGGAGGAACGGAACCCCGGGACGGAGAAGGAGCACGTGGCGAGTCTTTACGAGATAAGAGAAAGAGGTCGAGTTTCACAGTGACGTCATGTTCAGACCGTCAGTGAGGAGTGTGTGTGAGTGTGTGTTAGAGCTTCATGTGGAAGATCCATGTTTTGTACCAACAGCTCGCTTCATTCATTAAAAGGCCTTAACGTGAAACGCATGAACCATGTGACCACATCATCCTGGAGCCTTTCTCACATGCCCTGACTTTCCCTGGACTTTCTCGAGTGTAAAATCTTGACTTGGACTCTGTGACGTCACGCGCATTAAATCCTCTAAACACTGACTACACATTAGCTCTGAAAGGTGAAGGCGTCCGTATGAATCACCTGGAACTCCACTTCAAACTCACACTGAACTGTCCAGACTTCCCTCGTCACTGTTAAACACTTAAACTCCAGCTCACACCTGGTCTGATCTCTCAGCTGTAATTAGACACTGCGATCCCACTGACTGCACAAGCCCTGGACCTGCTGCGCACTTCTGTAAGAGACCTCATCATACACCGTGTATTGCCTGTTAGTAGTTAAGTACTGCGTGCGATTTAGTCGTGGATTAAAACGAGGGGTGTTCAAGTCAAAGCGGGACTTTTGATTGTGAATAACTACACTAATGCCCTTATCCCAGTGTTTCAGTAGTGCTTAGATACCATCAAGGTAGAAAGTTTCAGTCTGAAACACCGGCCTCCCAGGAACCCTTTTCAATGGCTTTTCCAAACGGGTTCCCGAACAGGTTCAATGGCTTGGAGTGACGTCAGGACTGTACGGGGGATGTGGCAATAACTCTCAGCCGAATTCCTGTAATGTGCAATTCGGAGACTTTTTTTTCAAGGATTCCTCCCCCATGCTTGGTGGGTTTCCTCTGGGTTCTCCGGTTTCCTCCCACAGTCCAAAGACATGCGGATTAAGCTGATTGGCATTCCCAAATTACCCATAGTGTGTGCGTGTGGCCTGCAATGGATTGGCACCCTGTCCAGGGTGTCCCCCACCTCGTGTTCTGAGTCTCCTGGGATAGGCTCCGCCCACGCGACCTTGTACACACAAAAACGTGGCATAGACATGGAGTGAGTGAGAGCGTTCTGTCCACTGTTTGCGTGGTTCCTACGAGTGCTCCAGTAGTGACGGCTCAAAGCCCTCCACAACACTAAACAAGGCGGGGCAATATGGGAAAGCCCCGTCATCATCCGCACTGTGAAGCACGGTGGCGATAGCATCTGATTTATCATTAGCAAGACTGGAACCCTGTGCTCGTTCTAATATTTGGTTTCCATAGTAACCGAGCGTTCACGGGGATGTGAACAGGACACACTCGACACTGAAAATCACTGATACGGAGAACATTCCTGAAATATCACAATTAAGAATTAAAGGAGTCTCCAGCGTCAGTGCTGTGTAACAGTCAGAGGTAAAGCTGTAGCATCTTCAGGACACAGGAGTTTACAATGCAGTGAGGTTTCTTGAGAACAAGCTGTGATTTATTTTTTCTCTTATTATCTTCAAGAGAGCAAAAAAAAAAAGAGAGAGAGAGAGACTAGTAAGGAAAGGACATTTTGAGAGCCAAGCTTTGTTCAGAAAAAAAAAAAAATTAAAGCTCACTTCATAGAATGCATCATAGAAAAATATAACTATATATTTAGTATATGAATAATACAGAAGAGTGTCCCTAAACCAACAAACGCAGAGGTTAATGTCCTCACCAGCAGACGTCCTCTAAAGAGTGAGCCTTAAACAAAGCCATGAAACACTGAACTGCTTGAAGACTGAGACGCAGACGGCGTGAGCTCCTACCTTTTAGTTCTCACTGAGATGCAGTACTTCCACATGACGCTCCACACAGCTGGAACATCACTCACCAGGACGCCTGACATTCTCCACCGAGTGAAAGAAATCCTGTCATGTTAAACACGGGAACGTCTGAACCTGACACAGGTGGCGTCTCTCTCTGATAACAGCGCTCTGGTCTAGAACCTGCTTCCTCTTTCCTGGGATTTCATCATGGCTCGTGACAGAAAATGAAATTCTACTCTACAGATGGAGATGTTCCTCTTGTGTGGGCTGAGATGGAGGTCTGGAGTTGACCGGTTTAGCAGAAAAAAAAAAAGAAAAAGAAAAATCCAAACTTCTTCAAGTTAAAGCAAGCAGTTAAGAGCTGACAGGAGTTCCGTATTCGGTCCTAACGTGATCTTATTTTCCTCCTTCCAGCCTTTTTTTCCCCCTGTTTTCCTCAGTCAGACCCTCATGGAAACCATCTACATGTTCCAACAGCAACCCGGAGCCGGGCGTGCGTCCAGACACGCCACGTCCCGGCGCTCGGAGGAGGATCCAGGGGTTAGAATGAGGCTGGAGTTAAACTCACCCATAACACAAACACGGGAGAACGAAACACAGCGCTGTTATTGTGCATCGGGAACCCGAGCACAACCGCGACGTTGTTCTCACGGGCGGAGACAGAGTTACGCTTAAAGTGTCTGCGTTTCTCTACAGCATAATGAGGCCCTTCAGACTTTACACTGCCGCCGCCGTCGTAATGGAAAGACGTAATGGGTGTAAATCATGCGGATGCAGAAAGAGCGAGGCACAAATCCTGCTGTGATGAGAGAATTAAACCCAGATTAAACTTGCAACGCGCCTCGCGTACAGGCGTCTCTGTTGTGTACGGACTTACTTTTTTTTTTTTTTAAACTTTGGCAAACATCATTCTGGACCGGAAGGTGTTGATTAATTACCTTTAAAAGCAGCACAGGTTTATATGAAATGTTTTATTACTCTAATACACAATTTATCGTTTCCATGGTAACAGCTCATCCACAGTGACATGGCGAGGAGATGAGGGTTTAAAGCACTTTTAAAGTCACAACCGGGACTGATTAAAAAGTGTGTTATTTTATGAATATAAAAACCTTTGTGATGTAAGAGGAATAAAACACAGAGTGCTGTGCTGGTCAGGGTGGAAATAGGTACTACGCTTCATTCACACCTCTATATTGTGGATTATTTTCCTCTAACAGCGTTCCCCTTAAGCTATTTATTCCTTACTTAAAATCTAAAATCCTGGACACACAGTCAGAACTGCTCACAGTGAAGTCATACACATGTACGTTTGGTTCTAGTTTCATCCAGATATTTTTAATGCATCATTTTAATGGTGTTGACATTTAAACGGACCAACATGAAGCTCCATAGACTCCATAGCGTGAACATATTTTACACCATTTTTCTTTTCATGGCAATAAAATGACGTCATTTCCCCTGTAAGCTTAACACTTTCACCTCAGCAGCGGTTCAGCAAAGTAACGTAAAAATCAATGATTGGAATGATTACTGTGTATTTGTAATTTAAATGCAGGACAATTAAAGAGCCTGTGATTGTCGATGGTAAAGACACACAATCTTACACACTGCCACAAAGTGATGGATTTGTGATGAACATGTAATGTGGTGTCCCACAGGGTTCAGTTTTAGGCATGCTGTTTTTCTCGCTTTATTGAGATATACAGTCCTGGGCGACAATTGTTATGTGACGTGGGTTTGACGGCTGCGTCAGGAGGTGTAATAATGAATGTAAGAGCCCCGGTGCAGGGCTTCAGAGGGGGTCGGTGAAGTACGAGTCTGAGAGAGTGATTGTGTGCACATTCGGGAAGAACTTCCTGTTCTGAGTTAACGTGGGTTTATTAACTGGGGAACTTAAAAGGGAACTGAAATTAAACTTAAAACAAAACTCAAAACACAAAATTCCTCCATCTCCTTGAGACAAGGTGGAGCTTCGCGAAACTGAAATAATCTTTCTCATGTCTTCCTGAGGACGAGGTTATCCCTTTAATGGGTTTCGTGCCTTTTCACTTATTTTCTCAGGATTTCGTTTTTCTTTTGTTTTTACTTTGGTTTGGGGGCGCGTTGCATGCTGCCGTTGCATGCTGCCCTTGGACGCAGAACTCTTATGCAGACTTGATCTTTGCCTTTTTCTTGGCGGTAATACCAGAACAACGTGCTCACTACCTGGTGCTTCCTGATGAGGGGGGTGTTCTGAACAGCGCGGTCTATTTTCTTGCAAATTGGCCCCTCGCGAGACCAATGTTGTTACAATAATATGTACAATTTGCACTTATAAACAAAGTAATAAAGGTACAATCAGCAGTAAACTGGAATTAGCTAATGCTGATATCAGCACACTGTGAAAGCTCCATGTCGAGACAAGTTTACAGGGAAGTTAAACCCAATTTCACGGTTGTGAGACTGTACAAATTTACAAAACCTTATACAGTGTTATCCAGTTTATTTTCTTACATGAATTTTCATCCTAATTTAATCTCTGTTTAATGTTGGAACGATTGATGCAAATCTTATGTGAAGTTTAGAAGTTTATCATTAAACCAGCAGCACTGTGCATTTGTGTGGCAAAGTGCTAAAAATGTAACATGGCATCCCACAAGGTATCGTTTTAGGCCCGCTTCTGATTTTGCTATATACACTGGGTTTTGGACGTTATTTTATTTTATTTTATTTTATTTTATTTTTGGACAAATATCATGATTTTCTATTCCTACACTACACTGATCATCCACAATATAATTTATTCATTGTTTTGTAAAACAAAGTGTTCAAATATGATTAAAAGTCCAAATAAATAAAACTATCATTCAGATTTAACTACATTTTCTAAAATTAATAATAAAAAATACAATTAAATAAAAGTACCAACAAAACATACCATCACAAAATAAAGAAATTTTAATAATAATATGTTACAACTATAAAACAAAAGAATAACTTCCTCATGTAATTGTGCAAATAGCCGCTGCAACAGGAAACCCTGGTTCCTGTAGGAATCCCAACACGAGTCACAAATCGAACGCAGGCCATTAAACGAATTTCTGAATTTCCTGAATTAAAGCTCAGCTCTAAAAATAATCTCATCTCAGCACTTTGCTTACCTTTTAAAAAAGCCACTGGGAGGCTGCAGACACAGAAACTGCCAGTAATCCAGGCACAGAGCTTTAAACCGTGACATGGTCAGGGATCCGTTGTCTCGCGGTCATGTGATGTAATGAGAAATCTCCATCTCCATCATCTGCACCCAAACGTGGACCACAAACTCATGGTGCACCTGAGAGCGCTTAGCAGTTGTGTGGAACGCCTGCTGGGCCGAGCGGCCATGACGGCTCCTCGCTGAAGCGCTCCATCCTGAAGAACAGCCTCAAAATCCTCCTCGGTGCGCTGGTTCCTCTGAGGCGTGTGTCGAGGAACGGTTATAACCAGGTCAGTCGACACAGCCACTCCACACCTGCTCCTAGATCCATGGATGAGCTTCATTCATCACATGCAGACCTACTACAAGCTACACGTGTGTGTGTGCGTGCATGTGTGTGCGTATGCATCACTCCTGTCCCTCAGGTGGTGAACATCTGCAGAAGGTCATCACCGACGTACAGGACACCACTCCCTCCTCCTCGTCTTCCTCCTCGTCTTCCTCCTCACCGCCACTCTGCAGTCGAGCGGATCCCGGCTTCTCCGGAGAGATTCTCAGGTCCTCTGCAGCTCAGCTCTCAGACATGCCGAATTCACGGTTGCCAGGCAACACCTTCACTACTGAACATGTAAATGACCGGCCGACAGCTGCTGATTGGACGGCGTGGTCAGAGGGGTGGGGTCTCCTGCATCTCCTATACGATGATGTCATTGGAACATATCGGAGAGATGTGCTCTGTAGTACGAGTGAAATTCCTCTCTGTGCCGTAGTTTTGCTTAATAAGCATCAGGCATTTATTTTCACTATTATTACACTAATTCTAAAAATCTATTTGAATTTATTTTTATTTAAATTTAATATTTATTTATTGTGAATATATTATCAATTAATTCCCTTGTTATATTTTAATCACCTTTAATTGCAAGTCAGTTTTAAAGTTGAGTTTTTTTAAACCATCACTAGCCTACACGCACACACACACACACACACACACACACACACACACACACACACACACTCACTCACTCACTCACTC
Source organism: Clarias magur (assembly GCA_013621035.1). Lineage (NCBI taxonomy): Eukaryota > Metazoa > Chordata > Actinopteri > Siluriformes > Clariidae > Clarias > Clarias magur. The sequence goes on along the minus strand of QNUK01000662.1, from coordinate 113,177 downwards.
AATTTCATCATGGTCCTCCAGAGACCTGAACTACATCACGTGCCTTTTCACTTCATCTATTTTCAATCTCTCTTCGCTCTTTCATTCACATGAGAAGGACGGCGTTAATGTTTATTTACTCCATGTTTTTATCATTTATTTATATTGTTAGGGGAAAAAAAACTGTTTCCAATTTGCCGTAGTTACCGTTTCCCACACTGTAATGTAGGAACAGATGTAAATAGTGAGTGTGAAAAAAATTCTGTTTTTAAGGTCTGAAGGTCAAACCCGACTGTTACAGTAGGAATCACTGAAGGTATTTTCTCCTATTAAAAACATTGTAATTGCAATCACTAGCAATCATCATCATCATCATCACCATCATCATCATCATCATCACTGGGACACGCCCCCCAACGTCTTACAGAAATAACAAAAATACAACACCACTTAAAAATTTGCACAAGACCCACTAAACACATCTATCTCTCTCTCTCTCTCACACACACACACACACACACACACACACACACACACACACACACGTTAACGTTTACTAGAGATTGGGGAAAAATGGATTTAGTGAGGTATCACGATTCTTTAGTGTGGGAATTCATGTATCGCCTCGGTGACTCCAAGATAGATTTTTTATAAATGTGTTTTGAATTTATATTTATATGTTTGCATTTGAGTCGGTAAAACTGTTGCAGTTCCTCTACTTTAAACTGTTCCCGTGGGCAGGCAGCACGGCGTCCTGTGTGAGGAGTCAATTATTTTCTTATTATAAGTTCGGTTAGAGTTACAGTATAATTCTATTGAATGGGGATATTTATAAAATCACAATGCAATACAAATCGAATCGGAATGGTGATATTGTATCGGGTGATTCCCTGGTGATTCCCTGTTGATTCCCTGTTGATTCCCTGGTGATTCCCTGGTGATTCCCTGTTGATTCCCTAGTGATTCCCTGTTGATTCCCTGGTGATTCCCTGGTGATTCCCTGGTGATTCCCTGTTGATTCCCTGGTGATTCCCTGGTGATTCCCTGTTGATTCCCTAGTGATTCCCTGGTGATTCCCTGGTGATTCCCTGGTGATTCCCTGGTGATTCCCTGGTGATTCCCTGTTGATTCCCTGGTGATTCCCTGGTGATTCCCGACCCTAATATGTACTTAATTAAAGCTGCGCTTCAGGGAGGAGGAGTTTAACTTCACAGTCAAACCCAAACGCTGCCTTCCTTCAGATTTTCAGTATTAATTAATCGCACATTGAGTAGTTTATTAAATTGTCATGGATTTAAAGACTTTTAAAAAAATTTTGAGAAATCCTAAAAGAAATCCAGAGACTCTGCCTTCTGTACCGCCTGTATGCTAAACCAAGCAGACGCCGCATCAGAAGTCACTCCAGAAATGAGAACGACTGATTTTTTTTCTCTTAGTTTCAGTTTCTGGAGGTTTTGATCTTATTATATTACATATAAGGTTTCTGTTCTTCCTGCTGGCTAAAACTCCTGGTCCTGGTAACGGTTTTAGAGACGACTGAGCGTGAGAAGCAGCACGAGCGTTTTAGACCCGTTAGAAACCCTCTATTTCTGAGTCTGTCTCTGCGCTTAAACAGAATAGCCCCTCATCTCTCACCCGAGAGCGCTCGTCCTGCCCCGTACAGCGGGCGTCGCCCCATCAGATTCGGGTTCTACCGTGTTAGCAGTTGAATTAATGCAAAACAACAAACCAAAGCATCCAGAGGTTCCTGTTTAAAATCAACCAAGTGCACTTAAGAGCGTCAGCATTTTGCACTAAAACTACAGATTGTAATCTCTTTGTATTAAAATACACAAAAACATTAAATATTTATAAAAAATGTCAAATGTGTTCAGGCCACGCCTCCAACCTGAAAGAGAATTCCAGCTTTACGTTTTATTTATTTTTTCTGCCTTCTTTCTGTTTTCTACATTTATTTATAATAAACAACAAGAACAGTCTTACATTTCTAGCTAAACTTCATTAGCATTACACTGTAAAATATTAGAGAAACAAACAAGGTAGAAGTATCGCGTGGTTGTTTAACGGAGGTCCGAGGTTTAGGACACATCGTGTGATGTGATTTATCAATGGCGAGCGCGATTAAAAACGTGAGGCGATTAAACCGGCTGTTCAGCGTAACAAACTTTTGATTCAAATCCACCAGCAGAAGGCAGACGACCTCTCAGAAGCTACGAGTACGCTAGTCACCATGAAAATAAATGAAAGATGCTAATTAAGAAAAAAATCTCACTACACTTTTTAATTTTAATAAGCACAGGTGAGCATGTTTTTTTGCCCAGCTCTCTCTGATGAACGCCATAAGCAGAACTTTAGAACATCAGATTCTTTAATCGCAGGTCTATCGTTAGCATGCGGTCAGAGACGGGGACGCACGCTAGCCACAGAGACCTGAGGAGGAATAAACGTAAAGCGAGCGATAAGTAGGTTAGAGAGCCGAGTGTACGATTCATTTCTGTTTAAATTGTTTAACCCGAGTGCTTGTGCGATACAAACTGGACGGCATTTCAGACGCCCCGGGCCGAAGTGTTAGAGACGACATGCAGATAAAAAGAGAACGAGAGCGAAGAATAAAAGAGCAAGAGGAAGAGATTGATGTTCATGAGGTTGCAGACGTGACTATGCTGCGGTAGAGAGCGAGCTCTAACCCTCTTACATCACTGCAGCATTCTCATCAGGAGCGCTTTCTCTCTGGAGGACATCTACTACTGCATACTACTGCAGTCACCTGATCACACTGCGCCCCCTCCAGGCACGCTGCAGCAACGACGCCTCCACAGACCTGCTCGAAATGCCACTTTTTTCATCCGTTATGTAACGACAAGGGTGTGATATGGAAGATGCACTGATTTTTATCGCCCGTGCTTTAAATATAAATCTATATTAAATAAAGAACAGCTATAATAAGAGCAGAGGAGAAAAAAAAATAGGTAAAAAGTGAAAGACACTTCCTGTCTGAGTGTGAGAATGTCAAGGTGATGATGTGAGGTCTCGCCTCTTCTTGTAAAAACACACACACACACACACACACACACACACACACACACACACACACACACACACACACACACATTCCTGTCCTGACAGCTGCCACTCACTGTGTCATTACCAGTCTTATTATTATTATTATTAATAATAATAATGCCAATATTATTAGTAATAATAATTATAGTTATTTATACTGTACTTTTACTTCCCTATACATAGTTACAGGTGGCAAAGTGAACCTAAAGTTGAATAAAATTAAATAAAATATCTAAATACAATTATCATCAAACAATTATATAAATACAGAAATCTGTGGAAAAAAAGAAATACAAAAATCTATTAAAAAGAATGAAAAATAAATAAATGAATTGAAGATTAAATATAACAATTAGCAAAAATGTTTGAAAAAAATTATTATAGAATGTTTATAAAAATTATTGTAAATCTCCACACAATCTTTATGCCGTGACTCTGACAAAAAAACACAAACAAACAAAAAGCATTTAAAAGTAACGTTGCAAACAAACTTCCCTAAAGTTTAGGCACGATAATTAATAAAAAGATAAGACAATAATTGTTACAATAATAATTATACTTATAATAATGTTTATATTTAAATAATGATAATAATAATTTAATTGGTAATTATTAAATGAATATGAATAAATTCACTTTTAGCGGCAATGATTCTTATTTTAAACATTAAACAAAGAAATTAACTGATTAATCAACTAACCAATTTATTAATTGCATCACTGAGTAATAAATGCTGACAACAAACACTAACACTAAACCAGTTCTTAAAAATAATCATCTTTTATTAGCGTTTGCGTACACGTCAGTAGAACATGGCAGAGGATGAGAGGAGAGACGCGCGGTACAGCGTCCGGTCCATCTCCAGCTTTCATCATCTCCCCCCCTCCAGCATCCCCCCCCCATGCCCCCCCCCATCCGCCCCCACCCCGTTTGACCGCCTGCTGCTCTTAATCGCTAATTAGCGCTGAGTGATTCAACAAACTGACATCGTTATGAATAAATTAAAGATTTAAAACTGCATTCGGTATCGTCTACATCATTATTCACACCAAAGAGTGACGGATTTGACTTTTAAATAATTCTGTCTCATAATTATTTCTTATCATTATTTCTTATTAAATATTAAATACATTTATTTCTGTTCTCAAAATCTCAACAAAATAATATTTTACATTATGTCATTCCTCATGGGTTTTAAAAATATATATTTTTGGTACCACGGATAATTATTTGATTACTACAGCACCCCTGTGTGAGTGTGTGTGTGTATTGGTGTGATTAATCATTCTTAAAAACATGCAAACTCCTTAAAGACAGATTTGGGAGTTGTTAACAGCAGTAAAGCTGAGTGAAGTCCTGATCGGGAGCGAGGCTCAGACGAGACACAAGCGAGCTCCACGTGCACACGAAGATAAAACGCTCCACGAAAGGCGCGTCGGAAGACGGAGGAGTCGCGCGCTGGAGGTTCCGCTGCGCCCTCGGCTATCTGGACGGGCCGGTGCTCCCGGAGGACGGGCAGCAGAAGCGGTGCAGATCGTTATCTTCCCTGGCAGAGGAGCAGAACATAAAATGGCTGCTGGAAGGAATTCAGTACAGAACGGTGGATAAAATCTCTACTTTCATGATGCGATGTGATGATGGAGCAGCCGGAGTGTAAGGAGGAGAGCATGATGCATGATGAAGCAAACAGGACGAGTGTACGGTGTGATGTTTCCCCCCTGCTGTGTGACCACACTTCATCTGACGCGCCGCTAGAATTCAGATCTAATTAGCGATCTCGCTGACGGTTTACGAATCTCGATGTTAGAACACAGAATGTTCCTGATAACAAGCTGGTGGAGAAAAGCAAGGTGAAAGGTGACGGGGGGGGGATCAGGAGGGGTTCCAGTGATGCTCCCGCCACCATGCTTCACATGAGAGAGAGAGGGGGGGGGAGGGGGGAGGGGGGGGTTCTCAGGGTGCTGGTTCCTCCTGAACGTACTCAGGGTTAAAATGCTCACATGCGGTTTCCTCCGCGCAGCTCCACCTCCACCACCACGCTTTCCTCGCGTCCAGCGTTGTGGAGAGACCAGGATGTTCTTAACCTTCATGTTCTTGAGTTACTCTTGATCCCTTATTTTTATCAGCTCTTCATTTGCTCTGCTACACTCACGGTCAAAATATTTTTAGTCTTAGCTTTCCATTTCACTTCCAAACTCTGATCAGTTCTGCAAACTGTCTTTAAACAGGAAGACGTCTGACAAACGAGTCACACCGAATACCGAACGCTCCTCGTATACAGACACAGTGCAGCTGAGAGAAAATCTCACGTCCTTATATAATGACATTCTGGTCTCACGAGATTTATCACCTACCGCGCTGTGCACAAGTCTTGAGCCCATATTCTTCATATTAAAATGAATTACCTGATGTCGATTAAATTAAAGGAACTGGAACAAATGTTTTACTCATTTCCCCTCTCGTCTGTTCCACCCCTCAGCATCAGCCACGAACTAATAACCTCCTGATCATCTCACATCATCTGCACCAGTTACCCACTGCGTCAGGACTGTCGCACAGGAGACGTATTTAAACTAATCATGAATCTTTACAGTCACTGAACTAATTTACGTTTCACATTGATGCACGACACGTTATAAGGTCCTGAATTCATAGTTTGAAAGCAAAAACCTCGTAATTAATCACTACTTTATTGTCTCGAGAGGAATTTAAAGTGTTGCAATGAGGTTTGTGATGAACAGTGGAATGAAAAAGGAAAAGGCAGCGATCAGATGCTGTTTGGAACAGGAACACACATGCAGCGTAACAGAAAAACGAGTTAGCAAATGTAGTAATGGTCCATGCGAGACAACGGTTTATATCAGATTTATATAAAAAAAAATATTTAAGATGAAATACCGGCTTAGTGAAAAACCACTAAGGAGTCACGACATCAAATATCAGTTCATCTCAGAACCCTGACATGCTAACGCGGCTAATAATAAAGGCATGCCCGTCACTATGCGATCATGCTAATTAGTCCAGGTTAGCATGCGATGATCGTGTTACTAATGCTTAGCCACATGACCGCTTGTACGAGATGTTGTTCCGGCTGGTTTAAGCGATGCGAGCTTGCGGTTTAGTGATGGCTCGAGTTAGGCTACGCTGCATGTTGAGACTAGCGTGACGCTTACCTGCACTCTTTGAGAGGCGCAGGCACGGCTAGCTGCGTATTGTACAATGGAGCCGGACAGCAATACTGGTGCAAAGTACCAGAGTCTACAGACCTACGACACAAGGAGAAACATACAGGAAGTCAGAAAGTCAAAGAGAACGGCCGCGGTTATTTCTCTACACGGCGGGAAAATATATATGTGGAGGAGCGTGCAGGCTAGCATCAGATTAGCTACGACTGGGGACGAGGTGACGGATGATCACATGGTGAAATGGACTAAATCCTGGACTGGAATAGAAATGTATTTATTCTCATCAAGTCAGGTGGATTACTTTTTACATTATATAAAGTGTTAGCATTTATTTTATATTAAATGATAACATTTTTGTGCAATTTTGCAAAACGGCATTTCTCCTTGACGTCATAGGTCTTTACAACAACTCTATTACACACACACACACACACACACACACACACACACACTAGGGTCCTAGTTAGATAGGGGACATAGTGTGTGCTACTGAACCCAGCAGAGCATAAGTAAGTACCCCCGTTTATAGTTCTGCATTCAGCGTGGATGATTTTAAATCCAAAAATAAATTTTAAATGATTTTTAAACTTTCAACAAGCTTCACATCTGAAACGCCGGCCTCGCAGGAACTCCTTTAACGGCCCAAACATGTGGAAATGGCTTGGAGCGAGGTTGGGACTGTACAGCGGGATGAGGCATTGACACCCAGATGAGTTGCCGTAACTTCCAAGTGGTGCAGTGGACGGTATGAGCTTGTGCACACAGAACGAAATTGGAGATCAAACCAGGCTGGTTTTTTTTTTCCATTAAAGGAGTTCCTGGGAGGCCGGTGTTTCAGATGTGAACGAAGCAGGCAGTCCGATCACGGCTCCGATGTACTGAGGAAACTTTGGCTTAACATATATAAAAAAATAAAGGGAGTGTTTACTCTCAGAACTGTGTGCTGTTATTCTGTACAATCAAAAGTCCCGCTTTAACTCGAACGCCGTTCTTATTTAACCAAACAAAGTCACAGTTTCTGACGCAGCATTCCAAACATCAACTTAATAAAGATCTAAAAAATAAACAACAGAAAACTAAAGTTGCAATAATGTAGCTGATAGGGACGCTGTGCTGCCTGCACACGTGTGAATAGCTTAGAGTGCCACCTGTGGGCTCATAGAGGAACTGCAACATATTACGCAAACACAATAAGCGCAACCTTAAAAACAAACATGTATATGAATGAAAAATTGACTTAAAAAAAAATCCAGTGTGTGAGTCAGTGTGATGGTACATGGATTGCCACACAAAGGAATCGTGATACATAGGGAAGTTAATTTTGTCACGAACACGTTACGACAATACAATGTTTGTACTATAAATTCAAATGTCACGCTAGAAAATGCAACTCGCGATAACATCACATTTAAACTGGAATTTAGGTTCGTAAAATAAATTCGAAATAAAAAATAAATTTCAAGTATTACAAAATGAGTTTAAAGTTTAAAACTATAAAAATGTAAAAAATACACTCTGGAACAGGACAGACCACGCCCACTGACCTTTAACAGCACTAAAGGTCCTGTATGTTGTTGTGTTCTGTTCCATCATCAACACTTGATTTGTACAGATAAAACACTTAATGTTTATGATTGAAAAAGTTAATTTAGCGTCAGCAGCATCACGGAGGCGTGGCAGAACCGTGCGGAGAACCCGACCCGTCCTGAGAAATTCCTGCACCAGGCCGCCGCAGGGCGTCTTACTGCTCCGTTATTCTTCTCGGCGTGTCCAGGCCACACCCCCTCAGCGCGCCTGGCCCCCTGACCCCGGTGCTCACAGTCACCTTCCAGACGGTCGGATGATGTTCCGGCCCGAGCCGCTCGAGTCTCTGCTCGGCGCTCACACGTCTGTTTTTAGACACAAAGCCGTTCAGTAGGAAACAGATGGAGGGATCTTCATGTGTTATACAACAGGAGGAGGTGTAAAGACAGAAAGGAAAGGGATTAATAGAAAGAGAAGAAGTGAGGAAGTGGATTTTATGACATTTCTCTCTTTATCATTATAAGACGTCTGGAACTCGGAGGAGATCGGGACAGATTCTCAGACGATGATAAAAAAACAAGGCCAAAAAGGCAGACGTTTATTTAAAGGCTTTAAAAAGAGCGTTGGTGACGCAGCGGAGGAAAAGAAGGGAAATGAGAATGCAACTGCCAAGCTGTGAAAGAGACTTTCACACCCGCCGTCCCTCGTCTTTCTTTCTCCATCAGCTCAAAGAGAGACGAAAAACACGACGTGACCTTCAGTCCCGCGAGACGCTCCATCAGAACTCTTCCTCTAATCCGTCACGTTAAACACCGTTACACGCCTTTTAGTCTGTTTACTGACCCGGACTCCACCTGGTTCTCCTGCTTCTTTATGTTCTTCTCCTTTATTAGGCCTCGTTAGGTTTCACACTGCGCCAAACTGAAGCAGTTTTTTTTTAACTGTTCATAAGAATAACAACAAAATAAAACTATAATAAAAATCTATGACCTCACACTGAAGAGCACTAAAGTGGGAGGGAGCGTGAGCGCGCAGCCTTTAGTGTATCATTAATAAATGCAGTAATGTGAAAAGAAGGTTTTTTTCTGACAAATCCCTCCTTCTGTGTTACGGCTGGAGACTCAGATTCAGTCTCACGTGTGATTGGTCGGATCCTCTCCGTCTCTGGAATGTGGGCCGGTTCATGTGGATTTAACAGCATGCACCGTTACATGGATCGTTTTAACTCCGGTGTGGTTCTGGGCTGAACCCCTTCATCACGAGTGTCACAGGGGGCGTGGTGCGGCCAGGGGGCGTGGTGCGGCCAGGGGGCGTGGTGCGGCCAGGGGGCGTGGTGCGGCCAGGGGGCGCCGTGCACGCAAACTCAGCATTAACTTATTATCGAGTTATATTTTATATTATACATTTATATTAATATTATATATGTGTAGTTATAATTAATAAACATTTAATCATCAGTCCAGGTGAAATAAAAAATAAGGAGAACATAACACACTGTAATACAGAGGGCAGGTGTGTGTGTGTGTGTGTGTGTGTGAGAGAGACAAGCCGGAGGTTTAACACTCGTTCTCCACCTCGTGTAGTGTGTGAAGTACAACATGTGATGCTTGTCAAGTTCCGCCTCCTGCATCCTGATAAACAGCTCTCACCTCATAGCGCGTACACACACACACACACACACACACACAGAAGAAGAAAAACTTGCAAACAACAGGAGAGATATCACTGCTTTACAAATATATCTGGTTGAAAGCAATCACAAACACACTCTCTCTCTCACACACACACACACACACACACACACACACACACTCACACACGTGGACGCACCTGCACACACAGCTCACATGACAACCTCCCTGCGGAATATTCTTGTTTACACACACGTGACTGGATTCATACACTCGCACACACTAACACTCAGACACACACTCACACACAATCACACACACACACACACACACACACACACACACACACACACACACACACACACACACACACACACACAAAGCCCACCAATGAGCATCTGCATAAAAAGATGTGATTCAGCAGGTCAGGCACGCAAGGAAAACACGGAAACACACACACACACACACACACACACACACACACACACACACACACACACACACACACACACACACACACACACACACACACACACACAGCTTTTTATCCCAACAAGGTCATCAGAAACGAGTACTCACATTTTGGAGAGTCTGTACGCCATGACAGGTCAGGATGGTCACGCTCTGTGTGTGTGTGTGTGTGTGTGTGTGTGTGTGTGTGTGTGTGTGTGTGTGTGTGAGTGTGTGTGTGTGTGTGTGTGGAGGTTGGAGTGTTAACAGGAGGATGGAGTGAGGAGCTACGGCGGTCTGTGATTTCATTCAGACTCATCAGCAGCCGTGATGCAGCTCTCTCTCACACACACACACACACACACACAATGGAGCGGACCATGTATATGGGGGAGAACATTATATATATATATAAATAGAGAGACAGAGAGAGCGAGCGAGCGCAGGCGTGTGTATTATTGAGACTCGTTTCTGCTCTCGAGGTTTTTTATTTACTGATTATTTTATTTATCTCTGGTGGATTTGATTAAATCTTTACTTCCATAATTAAAATTCTGATAATTATAAAACTCAGGACCTGCGGCGCGACAGCTTTACTAAACCTCACACACAATACAAAACACTACGGTTTGAACGGCTCCAGGACGAACGCGTAACTCATTCTGTTGCATTTATGATGAAAATGCTTCGTATGCCGAGAGAGATTTCCTCACAAAGTTTCAGTTCTTAATGCGAAAATAGACGAGATTCCATTCAGACGCCTTTCATTTAATTTCGACAAGAATATCATCATTATTATTATTATCATTATTGTGTATAATAGTTCTATATTTCTATACCTCCTCATTTTCATGCTCATAAAATGTATTATGTTTACTTTAAACGTTGCCTAAATATATTTGATAAACTATTGTAGCTCATCACCAGATTCATAACAGCTGTACATTTTAAAACATATTATACACATTAAGTTATAATAATATAATTGTATTTTATTATTATTATTATTATTATTATTATTATTATTTATTATTAGTGTGTGAGTGAGGTTTGTTTTGTAGCCCACTCTTCCTCCCCCTCCTCTCCTCAGACTGGTACAGTCCAGCACTTAATTGGCTCCATGGTCTCCATGGAAACAGGAGGAGAGACACTCGAGCTTCACTGCTCAGAGATGCTGAGTGAGCCAAAAGCCCTCTCTCTTTCTCTCTCTCTCACACACACACACACACACACACACACACTGCACCCCTACTGTCACCTCAATCCCATAATGCACTGCACTGAGGAAAACAATCAGCACGTGCATGTGTTTTTGTTTATCTTGAGTGAGGATTTCACAAAAGTTAAACAAATAAACAAACCAACAAAAACTGACTGCATTTTGTCAAATAAAAACTGTTTTTTTCCTTTGAAGTCACTTTAAAATTTTACGGCTCGCAGCTTTTTGAGCTTGTTTTTAAAAATATGGGCGTGTGACAGAAAAGTCTGACAAAGAGTTTGTTTTTTAAATTTATGGTCTCATTTCCCCCCAAAGTCATTGTTTGACACTGCGCACACAACTGGCTCTAATCAGCACTGTACCGCCCCCCCAAACACCCTCCCCCCATTTATTTAAATGAGTAAATAAAATAATATAGAATGCCAGTCAAACACCCCTTCTAGATTAATGTTTTTTCTTTAGTGATTTTCTACATTCCATCCAATACTGGGGATTTCAAAACTATGAAATAACACAAACGCCATTAGGTAATTAAATAACAGCAACAACAGTCAGTATTCTAGTTTAATATGTTCTTAACATGCTAATGTTAACTTTGTAGACGTAATACACTATAATAATATTGGGTTTATTTTGGGCTTGTTTATGAAGCTGTGGTTGCTTATTTGTCTCTGAGTGTTTGCCACCATCACAGTTAACTGTTAATCATTAACAACTAACACACGCTCAACTCTGCTCTACCTCTGTGAGCACACACTGCACTGTGATAAACACACTGCAATTCAACACAATAATAATAATAATAATAATAATAATAATAAATATTCAAATAAGATAAGCAGCCAAAAGAAAAAAGTTTTCTTGAAACATGGTCAAATAAAAGTTTGCAGCGTTACATATTAACATCACACAGAACACACAGTGTACACAAAACACAAACTTGCAGTTAGTTTAGCATTATATTACTGACCATGGTTACACACACACACACACACACACACACACACACACACACACACACACAGGCACACACACTTTTTAGAGACTTTTAGTTCATTTTTGATTAATTTTTCCATGTCATTTTTTTTATTTACCAAATAATTAGTCAGTGGAAACTGCTGAAGAAATTACAGAATACTGCAGTTTAAATCTGAAAAATACTTAAATAAATGAATGAATGAATGAATGAATGAGTGAATGAGTGAATAAACGCAATGACAAGATTTGATTATTTTGCCTTTGTCGCCCTCTTGTGGATGATGCCACATTTGTAGCCTCGTTGCGTCATATGACGCATCAATCACGCCAGTGTTTACTGCAGTTGCATCGCGCGCGCGCACAGACGCACAAAACATTTATTCTGCGTATTTGACAGCACCGGTGACGTCATCGCTACTGATTGTACCATTTGAACCCTTCCGGAGGGGTGTCACAGGGGCCTGAATCGATTCAATGAATAAATACAAAAACACTCAACCGTTCTACACACACACACACACACACACACACACACACACACACACACACACGAACATTTAAAAAGCGGACCCGGTGTGGAGTTTTGTTGCTAAGCGCTCCTTCTGTGTCCGCTGGACGCCATGTTTGTTTTGGGAAACACTTCCGGAGTACGGCGGCCGCACAAGACCAAATCAGACATGCGCTGCACACGTGACTGAATCACTGCGTTTTAACAACGATAATATACTGTAACGTTTAATAGTTTTAATAAAATCAGCTGAAATAGATGAACCCCAAACTTCAGCCTCAGTACAAATTGCTTTTAAATTATAGTAAAAAAAAAACTGGAGCGACCAGAGGAAACCCAGCAAGCATCGGGTCTGTGTGTGTGTGTGTGTGTGTGTGGAGTTTGCATGTTCTCCCTGTGCTTATGTGGGTTTCCTCTGGGTACTTTTCCTCCCACAGTCCAAAGACATGCAAATCAGGCTAACTGGCATTCCCAAAATGCGCATAGTGTATGTGTGTGTGTGTGTGTGCGCATGCCCTGCAATGGATTGGCACCACTTGATTGGGTGTACCCCGCCTCATGCCCCAAGTCTCCTGGCTCCAGGCCCCAGCGGCCGTGTGTACAGGATAAAGGGGTAGAGGTGATGAGTGAGAGTGAGTGTACCTGTAGATCATCTCATTTAACCCCCACCCTCCTGTCTCGTCCTACAACCTCTTCATTCTGTCCAAAATGTGATTTTGGTCCTCGTTCTTCTTCTTTGTTGTTTACCAGCAGGTTACATTACCGCTGACTGTCTGTCTCACTCTCCCTCATCTTAAAGCTGATTTTCCAGTCCAGACCTCCATAAAAACTTTTGATGCTTCCTTCCCTGATCTTGTCTTGGGTTCTGTTTTTTGAACACTTCGTCTGCTTTATCTGGCACTTCCACCACACACTCTTTCCTCGTTTCCTCTCAGTACTGCACTTCCCAGTTGCACCAACTATAGACCTCTTTCCCCTCAGCTTCCCTGTCCTTTAAAGCTGACTTTCCAGTCCAATCTTCTGTTAATTAATACTTCCTCTATCAGGCTTTTTCACCTCCTCATCTCATCTATTTTGTTCTGAATTAAATGCAAACGTCTCGCATTTGGTTCATTATCTCACTTCAAGGGATTAGAAAAAAAAAGCACCAGCGTCAGCAGTTACGACATGACATTGTTGTGATGTAATGTGGTGGGCGGAGCTTCAGCTGCAGAGACGTGTTTGCGTAACCTGATATAAATGCATTTTAAATGGATCTTTAAATCCATAACTGTACTCTGTGTGTGTGTGTGTGTGTGTGTGTGTGTGTGTGTGTGTGTCCATCCTATTGAATGAAAAATGAGCCCATTGAGCTGTGCATTAACGGAGCTCTTCCATTATCACCATGAAGATTGCATTGACCCTGACTGGAAAGAGTCCAAAGTACTGACGGGAAATCACACACACACACACACACACACACACACACAGGGCATGTTGACATGTCTGTGTAGGAGTATGTTTAGGAAATTTAATTTACAAACAGATTTAGGACAAACACCCTAATACTTGTTATTCTGAATAACAAAACTTCTGCACTCTGGACATAACTTGATTCAGGACGTACCTTCTCATTGATTAATTAATGATAATTATCAGAATTAAATCAGATTAATTAACAGAGAACAACAAACACAGCAAACAAAATACACGGGTTTTTTTTTTAAAGCTATGGTTGTGCCAGTAACACTGTGAGTCCAGCAGGGGGCAGTGTGCTCAAGCATTCATTCATTCATTCATTCATTCATTCATTCATTGAAAGCTCTCTCTTTCTCTCTCCCTCTCTATCTGACCTTGATGTATACATAATTATAGTTATAATGCCACATTATTAAAGTGAGTATATTCAAATTCATTTAAATAAAAGTCCTCTTCTTCATTTAACAGTCCGTATTTGACACGCAAAATAAAATCAATTAGTCTTCATCTTTGACTGTATATTTTAATTATCTGGGTTTTATTTCACATCACCCATCAGTCATGTCCAGTGGGCGGGGCCAAACGATAACACTGATTATACAACTGTAAGAGCAGTACCTGGTCCGTCTCAGGGTGTAACCTGTCCTGTTACAGTTATTATTACATCATCGCACAGTCTGTGTCCTGAGTGGTCAGAAGGTGTTGATTTAATTCTCTATAACAGTAGGGCAGGTTCATATTATTATGTGCTCACTCTGATATGTTATCGTTTCCATACATCTCGTTCACAGGGACGTGGACACCGCACACTCCGTGTAAAAAGATGTTAAAACTCAGTAATGACTTTTTCAGTCATTTCTGTAATATGAATGGAAGGAGTCTCCAGTTTCAGCACTTTTTTGACACATTAAACTGTAGAGAAAGCAAAAGAGAGAAAAAGAGACAGGTGAGGGAAGGGGTGTTTATATACCGTATATAGTGGTACAGATGGTAAACAAGACATTACACCACCTTGTCTCTGTGTGTGTGTGTGTGTGTGTGTTAGCAACGTGCCACTGGTGCTCATCTCAGGCAGTATAGGAACTGATGCTCAAATGTTTGTGTATGATTAAAAATAACATTCAAATAAATATTCGATTAAAGGAGTGTCGTCTGTTCATCGTGTCACAGCAGCAATCGTTTCTTTATTAGCGAGTGAGAGTTACGGCTCGGTGCAGCTGTACACCTAACAGACGGCCACAGCGGGATACAGGACACGCCCGTCTCCTTCACAGCCTCTGCGTAATAAGCTCTCTCTCTCTCTCTCCAGCGTCACGTGATCAGCTCTCAGCGTTCCTGCTCATAAATCATCTCCTGCTCGGAACAGGCCAGCCGAGGCGAACAGACAGGAACATCAGGAGCGACTCTAAAAAGGGGGACGCTAAAAATACTACCATTCAAATCAAATCATTGCTAGCTGTTATTTATATTTTTGTTATTTAGTTTTTGTTTACAGCTCAATGTGTTACTTAGTACAAGAAAAAAAATACAGAACATAATTTAGAAAGATTCATTAGCAGTGTAATTTATCAGATTAACTCATATAATATGTCTATATAAAAAAAAAAGAAATGTTTTGTCTGTACTTTGGGTCACTACCTAGAGGGTCGCTCTTTTTTTGGGATTTTCCCCGTTTTTCTCCTAATTTTCGTGTCCAATTCCTCCCCCCACTATTAAGGCTACATTAAGGCTACTACTACCACTCAGCCGAGAGCGCCGAAGACTATCACGTGTTTCCTCCGAACGACGTGACGCCAGCCGACCGCATCTTTTCGAACTGCTCGCTCGCGCACCGTTGGGGGCGGAGTCACACACTCGGAGGACAGCGCTATCCGCTCCCTCCGCCGCGCGAGCTCCAGACGCCCCTGACTAGCTGTAGAGTCGTGATTAATGTGGGAGCACTTTGTACCTCTCATCCCTCCCCTCTGAGTGAGCTCGGCCAATCAGCTCTCTCTAGACCTCCGGCTGCGAGAGGTTACAGCACCACCCGGGATTCGAACTAGCGATCTCCTGATGATAGGGCGAGCGCTTTAACCACTGCGCCACTCGGAGGCCCCCTCTTTTAATTATATATTTATTTTTCATACATTGGAGGACCAGAAATCTGTTTGTCTCTGTCTGTTTGTCTCTGTCTGTATGTCTCTGTCTGTATGTCTCTGTCTGTATGTCTCTCCAGCCAAATTTTGTCGCAGCATCACACAAAACTGTCTGGACAGAATTTAATGAAGCTTCTTAAGTACACCGAAATCTCGGATTGCGAGTAACGCAGTTTGCGAGCGTTCCGCAAGACGAGCAAAAATTTTTAATACATTTTGACTTGAAAAATGAGCGAGTCTTGATTTACGAGTACCGAGGATTTTCAGGTACGCATACGCTTCACCGAGCGTCACGTGATCACAACTGAGCCATTGGTTCTTCTCTCTCTCGCGCTGCAAAATTGTGGGTAATATATTTCTAATTGTGGGTTTTAATAAGTTAGACAGAGAGTTCTGCCGTACAGAAAGACAAACAGACATGTACAACCTGAAATAATAATATCACTGATTACATTAAAAATCAGCAGATTATTATTAGATTTAACCTTTTAACTCTTTCTACAAACACTTTAACTGTCAATGATGTGTATTTAGTGTAGAGGTGTATGACACTAGGAGAAGACTTGTTAGAAAACTAAAGTCTGTTAGGATAACTAATCAAAACCAGCAGGATGCTCGCTACATACTGTAGGTTTGTAATGTGTAATTTATTAGCAAAATTCCCAAAACAACACAGGAGATCAAACTGCTAGCAAACTGCAGTAGTTACACACGTGGACAAAATTGTTGGTCCCCTTCAGTCAATGAAAGAAAAACTCACAATGGTCACAGAAATAACTTTAATCTGACAAAAGTAATAATAAATAAGAATTCTATGAATGTTAACCAATGAAAGTCAGACATTGCTTTTCAACCATGCTTCAACGGAATTATTAAAAAAAATGAACTCATGGAACAGGCCTGGACAAAAATGATGGTACCCCTAACTTAATAGTTTGTTGCACAACCTTTTGAGGCAATCACTGCAATCAAACGATTCCTGTAACTGTCAATGAGACTTCTGCACCTCTCTGCAGGTATTTTGGCCCACTCCTCATGAGCAAGCTGCTCCAGTTGTTTCCGGTTTGAAGGGTGCCTTTTCCAGACAGCATGTTTCAGCTCCTTCCAAAGATGCTCAATAGGATTGAGGTCAGGGCTCATAGAAGGCCACTTTAGAATAGTCCAATGTTTTCCTCTTAGCCATTCTTGGGTGTTTTTAGCTGTGTGTTTTGGGTCATTGTCCTGTTGCAAGACCCATGACCTGCGACTGAGACCCAGCTTTCTGACACTGGCCAGCACATTCTCTCTAGAATCCCTTGATAGTCTTGAGATTTCATTGTACCCTGCACAGATTCAAGACACCCTGTGCCAGATGCAGCAAAGCAGCCCCAGAACATAACAGAGCCTCCTCCATGTTTCACAGTAGGGACAGTGTTCTTTTCTTCATATGCTTCATTTTTCCATCTGTGAACATAGAGCTGATGTGCCTTGGCAAAAAGTTCCATTTTTGTCTCATCTGTCCATAGGACATTCTCCCAGAAGCTTTGTGGCTTGTCAACATGTAGTTTGGCATATTCCAGTCTGGCTTTTTTATGATTTGTTTTCAACAATGGTGTCCTCCTTGGTCGTCTCCCATGTAGTCCACTTTGGCTCAAACAACGACGGATGGTGCGATCTGACACTGATGTTCCTTGAGCATGAAGTTCTCCTTGGATCTCTTTAGAAGTCTTTCTGGGCTCTTTTGTTACCATTGGGATTATCCGTCTCTTTGATTTGTCATGAATTTTCCTCGTGCGGCCACGTCCAGGGAGGTTGGCTACAGTCCCATGGATCTTAAATTTCTGAATAATATGTGCAACTGTAGTCACAGGAACATCTAGCTGCTTGGAAATGGTCTTATAGCCTTTACCTTTAACATGCTTGTCTATAATTTTCTTTCGAATCTCCTGAGACAACTCTTTCCTTCGCTTCCTCTGGTCCATGTTGAGTGTGGTACATACCATGTCACCAAACAACACAGTGACGACCTGGAGCCCTATATATAGGCCCACTGACTGATTACAAGATTGTAGACACCTGTGATGCTAATTAGTGGACACACCTTGAATTAACATGTCCCTTTGGTCACATTATTTTCAGTATTTTCTAGGAGTACCATCATTTTTGTCCAGGCCTGTTCCATGAGTTCATTTTTTAAAAATAATTCTGTTGAAGCATGGTTGAAAAGCAATGTCTGACTTTCATTGGTTAACATTCATAGAATTTTAAAAAATTATTACTTTTGTCAGATTAAAGTTATTTCTGTGACCATTGTGAGTTTTTCTTTCATTGACCGAAGGGTACCAACAATTTTGTCCACGTGTGTAGCTGAACTCTAAGCTAGGTACAAATGTTAAAACCATAAGACATGTTTGCTAACAGGCCGCCATCTTATCCTAAAGAATACCAAAATGCTAGTGTATTAGCGAGTTAGCTAATAACTATCATACTGTGGGCTTTACACCCAGTGCATTTTACTAGCGAGCTCATATGTGACTGAAACACAGCAGTGCTCAGCAGCGACACAGGGAGAGATCGAGCTCTTCATGCTTCAGCAGCTCAGCAGCAGATCAAAGCTAAGAAGCAGCGAGAAAGTCAAACGCGGCAAGGCCGGAGAAACAGCACTGCGAGGTGAAATGGAGGAGAACGGAAAAAACGAAAAGCTTGGAGCTCCTGAGCTTCTAAGGCAGAGCTGATCAGAGCGTTCTCGTGTCTGACCCGTCACGGTTCTGGTGTCAGATTCATTATCTGCCGGATCTGAGACATGATCCACGAGGAATAAAAGGAATAATTCATACACGGCGAGGATTTCCTGCTCCTGCTGCAGACTCTCTCACACACCAGCGGAGTGAAGAATGAGATGTTATTATACCCGCTCTCGACTCAATCTAATACACAGAATAACATATTATATAATATAATAATAATAATAATAATAATTAATAATAATAATAATAATAATCTATTCTCTCAGGCCAGAGTGACAGGGAAAGAATCGATTCCTCAATGCATCATGGCTTTCTCTCCTATGATTTTGCACATATATTTTAATGTTAGAGATATTTATGCTATAAATATAAATGTTTACAATAGAGGTAAAGCTGAAAGTTTTCGTTTTACGCTTCTCTGTGATTTCAGAAGAGCTTTTTATTCACTGGAGAGAAAAAAGAAAATCAGTGTTCGGTTTTTATTTGTATCGCACTTTTAACAAACGGACACTAGCTTCATTTACACAGAACCCAAAATTCCACTAATAACAGGAATAATCACCCAATCAGAACTCCACTGCATCATGTCAAATCCTCAGTCTGACCCGATCCGGCCCGATCCGAATGAACAGTGTGGTGTAAACCTTATTATTATCTGTTCAGTAGATAAATATTAGCCATGTGAACACATGTAACGTAGTGATTCTGGTCTCATGTAGATTTCACATATTGATATTATATCTACTTTACTAAAATAAATAAAGCTTGTGAGGTAATTAATTCTAAGGCAGCACGGTGGGTTGAGGGTTCTATTCCCACCTCGGGGTCTTTGTGCATGGAGTTTGCATGTTCTCTCCCTGTGCTTGGTGGGTTTCCTCCCACAGTCCAAACATGCAGATTAGGCTAATTGCCGTTCCCAAATTGCCCTTAGTGTGTGTGTGTGTGTGTGTGTGTGTGTGTGTGTGTGTATGTATCCTGTGATGGATGGAGAGCCTGTTCAGGGTGTACTCGCCTCATCCCCCAAGTCCCCTGGGATAGATTCCAGCCCTCCTGCAACCTTGTGCAGGATAAGAACTATAGAGAATGAGGGAGAGGGTCTCAATTTAGTTTAATTCGTTTCATTATTCACTTTTGTTCAACTTACATATTTGACTTCACTGGAGATTCTGGCCTTAATTTTAACATTTACGTTTATATATTAAGCACTTTTACTGCACCTGATCTGATCTTGTTTGATTTCTCTCTTGTTGGAGTAAATACAGCAGAACCTTGGATTGTGAGCATAATTAGTTCTGGAAGTGGACAGGTATTCCAAAACACTCGTAAACCAAATAAAAATTTCCCAGAAGAAATAATGAACACTCAAAGTATTCGTTCCACAGCCCCCAAAAATAAATACATAAAAATAATTAATACAATATATAAAGTAAAAAAAAAATTAACCTGCACTTTACATTTAAAAAAAGTAAAAATAAATCCGACAGATAAGTGTTTCCGTTTGTGTGCGCAGACGCTGTGTGTGTGTGTGGAATTAGCCCCTTCCCAAAAATCATTGGCTCAGTTGTGATCACGTGACGCTCGGTGTCAAAGCAAGAGTGCATGCGTGATACATGATACTCGCCACTCGTAAACCAAGACTTTCGTTTTTCAAGTCAAAGTTTATTAAAAATCTTTGCTCGTCTTGTGGAACACTCACAAACCGGGTCACTCGCAATCCGAGGTTCCATTGTATATTCTTCCCGTCCATGTTTGCCCCATGTAGGGGTGACATTAGGTGAGAGAAGTTTTGCTTCTATTCCAGATCAGTAAACTCTATAAGAACAACGCTCTCCCTCCCTCCCTCCCGTCTTCACTGCAGACGTTCACACACAGGGTGTCTGGTGTCCGGCTGGGGAAGGAGCTCAGCCAATCATAGATGAGACTGAATTACTGTAACCAATCCTAACACAGAAAGTGGGATTTGTGGAAGCAGATGGAAAGCTTAACCAAACCTCAAAGCACTTTGTGTATGGGTATTATTATCTAATCTGATTAAATGTGTTGAGTGTGTAAACACACATCTGATCTCTAATCAGGATGATTTTAACCAGATTAAAAAAATACTGTCGAGCGACTGCAGTCACACGCCGTCGTTCTCAGTGTAGCTCCAGGCAGTCCATATGGAGCCATATTATTATTATTATTATTATTATTATTATTATTATTATTATCTGTGATTGATCACCAGAACACACGGCTCTCAGAGTTAACCAGGATGATGTTAGGCAAAAGAAAATCTAACAGGAACTATTCCACCGTCTGCACTCTTCAGGTTATAATGAACGTTATGAGTGTGTCCGCATCACTAAGCCGTCTCACTCTCACTCGTGACTCTGGATGGGATCTGATCACAGAGCTTCAGTGCGCATGATCATCGCCCTTTAAAACAAACACGATTTCTCGGATCAGATCATCCGGAACCGCAGTCTCCATATCCGAGCCCATATCCGTCCCCGCAGTCTCGGTGCCAGCTCTCGTGTGTGATTTCAGCTCTGTAGACTCTGGACGTCTCGATACTCGACTCGAGTCAGTGTGTAATAAGAACCCGCTGTTAAATCCCCTTCACTGACCTGAGACCAGTCTCATAGTGCCACCGTTACACTCAGTGTTTATCTGCTTTAGCATTCAGACCGAGGGAACGGCTAACGAACAAACCGCCGCGTGCACCACGCGTCTCTAACATTCACACTGTTCATAAACATAATCACTCTTATAGTATACACAGTGAATAGACCTGTCTGTCTCTGCGTCTGTCAGTCTGTCTGTCAGTCTCTCTCTATCTGGATCTATTTTGTCTCTTTCTCTCTGTCCCTCTGTCTGTCTCTGATTGTCTGTCTCTCTATCTGTCACTATGTCTGTCCGACCCTCTCACTGCTATCTATTATATCTGTCTGTCTGTCTGACTCTCTCTTTCTATCCTTTTTCTCTATGTGCATCTTTCGTTCTTTCTTTCTTTCTTTCACTCTCTTTCCCCTCCATCTAATGGATTTTGCACTCTACACTCTCATACACACTCGTCCCCCTGTACTCAGCAGCAGGAGTAAATCAGTGTGTCGCTCACCGGAGCCCATTTCAGTGATTAATAGTTCCTGCGCTGGAGACGCCGTCGCCTGTAAATACAGTTTCATATCGTTCTGGATGAAACTGTACAGAACGTGTAGCAGAGACACGGCTTATTACTGCAGAGAGAAAATGTAATTCCAAAAAAAGAAAGAAAACAAGCAACCTGCAAGCCGTGACGAGATATAACACTCTCAATCCTTTTAGCTCTCTAATCTCCAGCACTGTCAGCTTTTATTTAAACAGATCGGCACCAGGCTGATACTGCAATAATACAGCTGTGGAGAAACACTGTACAGATGTGTTACTGTTCAGGTCTGACGTGTTTGTGTTCAGTCTCTTGGCCTTGGGTCACTGGTCTTGAATCTGTGATGCAAACTCAATCCCTGAAAACGTTTTATTAAACAATTCATTAAACAAGCCAGGACCTGAAGGAGTAATGCATCCATCCATCCATCCATCCATCCATGTGAATTGAGTTTATTTATTTACGCCTAATAATTTATCTGTAAGAGTGTTATAGTAATATATAATAAAGGCGTGACTACAGCTTATTTTTAAGCTCTGTCTAGCTGACCGTCTCTCGTTTATCCATCTTTCTGTTTCTCTCTGTGTCTATCCGTCTGTCCCTCTGTATGTCTGTTTGTCTGCCTCTCTGCCTGTCTCTGTCTATTTGTATGTGCCGGTCTCTCTGTCTCTGTGTCTGCCTGTCTTTTTCTGTCTGCCTGTCTGTCTGTCCCTGTTTGTCTCTGTCTGTCTCGGTGTCTGCCTGTCTGTCTGTCCCTGTCTGTCTCTGTCTGTCTCTGTGTCTGTCTGTCTGTCTGTCTGTCCCTGTTTGTCTCTGTTTGTCTCTGTGTCTGTCTGCCTGTCTGTCTGTCCCTGTCTGTCTCTGTCTGTCTGTCTGTCTGTCCCTGTTAGTCTCTGTTTGTCTCTGTGTCTGTCTGTCTGTCTGTCTGTCCCTGTTTGTCTCTGTCTGTCTCTGTGTCTGCCTGTCTGTCTGTCCCTGTCTGTCTCTGTGTCTGCCTGTCTGTCTGTCCCTGTCTGTCTCGGTGTCTGCCTGTCTGTCTGTCCCTGTCTGTCTCTGTGTCTGCCTGTCTGTCTGTCTGTCTGTCTGTCCCTGTTTGTCTCTGTCTGTCTCTGTGTCTGCCTGTCTGTCTGTCTGTCTGTCCCTGTTTGTCTCTGTCTGTCTCTGTGTCTGCCTGTCTGTCTGTACCTGTATAAATATATAATAAACACATTTTTAATGCTCCGAAATAAAATATAACATGGTTGTCATGACAACAAACATCAAACAATCCCTGCAGTAGAAATTGAACTCTATAACTAAACACTACCGACAGAATCTGTAACAATTCACACACTGACGTCACACAAGCGAGCGTCGCTAAATCATCTGACAAAATAAATGAAATTCTCTTGGAGCAAGAAATTAGTTTGTTTATTAAAGGAAATCACAACAGCACATGTAGTCTCACCTGTTATCACACAAATATCAGGTCTACACACTCACATCTCTGTATTCAGCTCGCTCTAATCCGATACAAACTCTTCCCAGTTAAAGCACAAGCTTTCCTTCTCCAAACTGATGAGAGGAATGAATCAGAGCAGAAGCAAACACACAATACATTATGATTTCTGTTTCCTCAAGAATGTCGATCACTTTCATGTTCATGAAGATTCGTCTGAGATCGGAAGCAGCCACCGACTCACTTTAAACCTTTCGAAATGCTAGCTCTTGTTCAGCACAATGTCAGATCTTATTTAAAGAACAAAAGGAAACAGGAAGGACGTAATGGATGTAAACATGGGAATCGATCAGCCAGGGCAGACGAGATCACTCTCAGGCTAGAACGTCCAATGAGATCCCAAAGCTAAACTCGTTATTATCGACCACAGAGCGACCTGAGTGGAAGGTTCAGCAGGAGAAGATGAAGACAGAGACTCGGCATGAAGGAAACAGCTTAAAATGCTCGACACAACACCGCTGAACACGCCATCGCGCCTGAGGAAACGAGAGAGAGAGAGAGAGCAAAGGGAGAAAAAGAGCAGACCTGAAGGACGTGGACTTCCACTGGCGACAGGGGAGCGTTCTCCTGCATAACGCTGAGATGGTGCTGCTGGAGGTTCCCACAGGGAGTGAGGAGTGTCTTCTACACAGGGCAAGATGAAGAAAGAAATTAGAATAGACACATTTTAAAGGGAGAAAATGCTGATACAGAAATATTCTCAAGTCTCAAGTAGGATTGAAATCTGCTGGATTTGAAGCTACATACGGCATTACTGATACGCTGCATGTCATTAGGAATAAAGCACACATCGACGTAGATACACATGGTACATCATTCTCAGACTCGAAACACATCACTGTGGATACATTGTAACACATTCCTGTAGATATATCACATATCATCATCGGTTCACTGTACAGACTAGTAGATTCATGATATATCATAAATAAATACATTGTATGTCTTCATGGATACATCAGACAACACATCAACAGATCATCAGTTTATTACCTGTTCATCTGATTCTATCACCGAGAAATCATATGTAATGATGTTTAATGTTTCCGTGATGTACCCTATGTCTGTGATGATGTAATTAAATGAGTATGTAACAAAGTTTTGAATGTGTCTGTCATGTATTTACTGTTAGGACATATAGTGCATCTGTCACAGAGACATCACACATCATCATCATCATCATCACTGAGACATGTCATTATTGGGACATAATATCACTGAGACATCACACATCATCACCGAGACAACACACATCATCACCAAGACATCACAAAATATCACTGAGACATAAAACATAATCACTGAGACATCACACAACATCACTGAGACATAAAACATAATCATTGAGACATCACACAACATCACCAAGACATCACACAACATCACTGAGACCATCACACATCATCACCGAGACATCACACATCATCACAGAGACATCACACATCATCATCATCATCATCACTGAGACATGTCATTATTGGGACATAATATCACTGAGACATCACACATCATCACCGAGACATCACACATCATCACCAAGACATCACAAAATATCACTGAGACATAAAACATAATCACTGAGACATCACACAACATCACTGAGACATAAAACATAATCATTGAGACATCACACAACATCACCAAGACATCACACAACATCACTGAGACCATCACACATCATCACCGAGACATCACACATCATCACAGAGACATCACACATCATCATCATCATCATCACTGAAACATGTCGTTACTGGGACATAATATCACTGAGACATCACACATCATCACCGAGACATCACACATCATCACTGAGACATCACACATCATCACCAAGACATCACAAAACATCACTGAGACATAAAACATAATCACTGAGACATCACACAACATCACTGAAACATCACACAACATCACCAAGACATCACACAATATCACTGAGACATCACACATCATCACCGAGACATCACACATCATCACTGAGACATCACACATCATCACTGAGACATCACACAACATCACGGAGACATAAAAACATAATCACTGAGACATCACACAACATCACAGAGACATCACACAACATCACCAAGACATTACACTTCATCACCGAGACATCACAGTTCATCACCGAGACATCACACATCATCACCAAGACATCACACATCACTGAGACATAAAACATAATCACTGAGACAT
>QNUK01000662.1:77500-82500 GCA_013621035.1 Clarias magur | reverse complement strand
ATGATCCAATGGTGACTTTTTTGACCGGGCAGTGTGTATCTCTTCACCTTTCTTTAACCTGTGTTTTTTTTAATAAGGGCCAAGATGTTATAGCAAATGTTTTGTATTAAACCTCTATAGCCTCTGACTCAATAATAAAATACAGGTAGTTCCCGACTTATTCACATAATTCATGGACTGCGATTCTATGAACATTCGTAGGTGCGAACAAATCACGGAAGTAGCTCACGTGTATTGTACCAAAAATACTCACAATTTAAAGGCGCAGCGACGACACTGTTACATTCGACACGTGTGAGGTTTATTTCCTTAGGTGCGGTTTATATTCGTTTCAAAGGCGGAAAAGACTCAAGAAAGACTTACAAACAGATCCGACTTACGAACGTGCTCCCGGAACAGAACTTGTTCATTAGTCGGGGACGACCTGTAATCACATTAAACACTGACTGTTTATGAAAGGTTTGTGTTTTGTTCGGTTTAATCTGTTCCTGTGTGAGTGTGACTGAGCTCTCGGGTTGTTCCAGCTCGTGAATGAGCACACAGATCTCATCACTCAGCAAAGTGTATGCACTTAGTCCAAAACCTGAGATCATTTACAGTACACTGTATGTGTGTGTGTGTGTGTGTGTGTGTGTGTGTGTGTATGAGTATAGGAGTATGGAGGGAGTGTATCAAGGTCTGCAGTCCAGTCCTGCACTGCCAGTCTTATTTAATATCTCTTACTAATATGGAACTGTAGTTTAATTTCTCCTGGTAGAATATTCTTTTCTTCTCCGTCTCTTATTTATAAAGTCGAAACAATTTAAAAAGCCCAAACAAATAAAATGTGTGTAGGTGACGAGTGTAAAAGGCCCACAGGTAAACAGATCACATACCTCACAGGATGGCGGAAGTGACTCAACTTAATGTTCTCTACATGGGTGATTTTTGATTTGGGTCTCTTTACGTTACTGAGCATTTCTACAAAGATTTTCATTTAAATGAACAGATCAGGTGTCTTTGCTTTGTTATACAAAACACAATATATTAGATATTTTATTTGTAAGAAAATAAGTTGTCTATATATTAGACGCTGAACATGTCGTCACTGGGGATCATTACATTAATGTTCGTCTACTTTAAATAAATATGAACAATTTCACAGCAAAATGAGATAAAGACCGTTTTCTTTGCATTATTATTCTCTGGCACAAGGTTGTCTATGACAGAATGTTTCATTTTAAAACTTCTTTATAATGTGGTGGGAGAGAAGTGCAAAACAAAATAACTAAACCGAAAACAAAATAATAAATCCAAAAACAAAATAAAAAACATAAACAAAATAACAAATCAGAAAACAAAATAAAAAAACATAAACAAAATAACAAAGCAGAAAACAAAATAACAAATCAGAAAACAAAATAAAAAACATGAACAAAATTAAAAAACAAACAAAATAACAAATCAGAAAACAAAATAAAAAACATAAACAAAATTAAAAAACATAAACAAAATAATAAATCCAAAAACAAAATAAAAAACATAAACAAAATAACAAATCAGAAAACAAAATAAATCAGAAAACAAAATAAAAAACATAAACAAAATTAAAAAACATAAACAAAATAACAAATCAGAAAACAAAATAAACATAAACAAAATAAATCAGAAAACAAAATAAAAAACATAAACAAAATAAATCAGAAAACAAAATGAAAACATATACAAAATAACAAATCAGAAAACAAACTAACAAATAACTAAATACATTTTTTTTTAAAAATCTGGAAACAAAATACCAAATCATGCCGTGAGTGAACTTAGATTTGGGAGAATGTTGAATTCAGGGAAAAGGATTTACGTTATTGCTGTTTCAGTCACTTCAGCATTAATGAAGTACAGGTTCTGTACTGTATGTCACTTGATTTCCACAATACGTTCTGTGAAATAAGACATTATTAGTCCATGTTAGGTAAAGTTAGTGTGCAGTGCAAGCTTCTGTTTCACTTCCAAATGGACAATCATGGTTTAGAATTTAAAGCAGTACTGGTTTCCATCCAGAAACACACCCGCTCAACTCGGGACTCCTGCAGCATCACAGCATCACAGCATCACGTCCTACTCTTTTACAACATTAGAGTTATACTGTAGATACACATTAGCTTTAAATCAGTCACATACAGAGACGTATACAGGTCAAATTTATCACACATGACAGTTCGCTGGTTAGCTTGTGGCTAATAAAACAGAAACCAACGAGTTGTTTAAGGACCAGCGTGGACCAGCGAGCTGCTCGGCGTGATCAGTAATGCACTGCGGAGGAATTTGTACTGAATGTGCGACACTGCAGACGCCCTCAGTCTCTACACCACTGCACAGGGAGGTAATAAACATCCAGACCATAACACCCCTCGATTACTGCAGCTCCATAGAGGAGAGACAGGGAGAGAGGGAGAGAGAGACGGGAGACGGAGCTGCACTTCTTCCTCCACTCTAAAAAATATCAACATCTAAGGACCACAGAAATCATCACACACAATCCCAAAATTAACAGATAGTGAAAGGAATGTGAATAATTTTGGTAGCTGCAGAGTGTGTGTCAGAGTGTAAGAGCCTGAGAGACAACGTGAGACACAACATGAGACACAGAGTGAGACACAGAGTGAGACACAGGGTGAGACACAGAGTGAGACAAAGAGTGAGACACAACGTGAGACACAGGGTGAGAGACAGAGTGAGACACAACGTGAGACACAGAGTGAGACACAGGGTGAGACACAGAGTGAGACACAACATGAGACAGAGTGAGACACAGCGTGAGACACAGAGTGAGACACAACATGAGACACAGGGTGAGAGACAGAATGAGACACAGAGTGAGACACAGGGTGAGGCACAGAGTGAGACACAACGTGAGACAGAGTGAGACACAGGGTGAGACACAGAGTGAGACACAACGTGAGGCACAGAGTGAGACACAGCGTGAGACACAACGTGAGACACAGCGTGATACACAGAGTGAAACACAGAGTGAAACACAGAGTGAGACACAATGTGAGACAGAGTGAGACACAGCGTGAGACACAGAGTGAGACACAGCCAGAATATCCCTAAACTCAAATAATCACAATTTAACCTCACTACTGTTCTTTTTTTTTCTTATTGTTTACCTGTCCTGTATGGTTTATGTTTTTCTTTCACATTTAATATGTTTATAATATTTATAAATGCAGATAGATGTTATTTATAATTAAATCAACCTCCTATAATTTCTCTGGCAACAATTACTGTAGATTTTTTAATATTCATGCCAATAACCTGCTGCTGAACTGAGAGAGAGTCTGTTATACTATTAATATATTATTGTATTATTTTGATAGCTTTTTTATTTATTTATTTTTCTTTTTTATCCATCTATTCCAGTTATGTTCTTTTGCCAATACAAATGTTCATATTTGTCATGACAATAACGTACTTTTAAATCTTCAAGGTCAGAGAGAGAGAGAGAGAGAGAGAGAGAGACTTATACAAGAGCGTATTTTATTTTTAATCTTTCATAACATGTCTGCCTTTATAAATTAAAAAGGTAGATAAATATACAACCATGTAATGAGTGAAAAAAATAATAAAATGAAATAAAAACACCTCCTGATAACCTTATCACGATGTCATGTCACATGATCAGTGAGAGTTCTGTGTAACACACCACAGTATGGATTAGCCAACACAAGACTTACATAATATTTACTTCACATTTTATTCACGCTACTTATTCTGTAATCAAGTACAATGAAAAAACAAAAAACAAAAACATGATCGCACGTAACAAAGTAACAAACTGCTGTAAGACGCAGCACAGTTACTGTATCTAATAATAAAGTGCTGTGGTCACTGTTTATCCACTTCACATTTCCACACACACACATAATAAATAATGCTCGGCTTTATATTTATAAACATATGCATATTTAAAAAATGATCTTAAGGAGGATTTAGATGCTCTATTAAAATATATTAACGTACAATCTTCCACCAAGTTCTCGGTCCTGATGCCACACAATGGACTGCTTCTAAATCTGTGCATTAAAGCGGAGGTGTAAACTGAGAGGACGTCTAAAAAAAGCAGGACAATCGATACAGCTGCGGGACACCAGGGACACGGAGCACGCGGAGGAGACGAGACGTGAGCCACGTGCAGGAGACGTGACCCGACCTCCAGCTACATCATACACATACACGGTCATTACTCGTATGTGCTGATTTCCGGATTTCAAGGAATTAAAATAAAAAAACTCTCTCAAGTTAATTAACATGGTTCAATTCGAGTGTACTGTGTCGAACGGCACATAAAATCTCAGCACCTGACAGTAATGAGGCCGAGCGACGTGCTCCTGATGTACAGTCACAGAATTAATGATGTTCATAAAAAGCTAAACAACGAGATGAACAGAGGGCGCCAATAGATCTGAAGGGTTCGGTCATTACAGCATGTCATCGTCTCAAGACAAATAATCATAAATAAAGATGACCGGATGAGCACAAGTGAAGAGAAATTAATGAATAAATATTTTCCTAAACCCAAAGATGAAGAGACGGAGGACGACGGCTTGGTTACGTCACACTGACGGCCTGCATGAGTCGTCGCCCTGAAATCTGATGTTGGAGTGTTTCTGTGTGAATCCGTGTCACTTCATTCTGTAGAGCGTTTATGAGGTCGGACACTGATGTTGGACGAGAAGGTCTCGCTCACAATCTCGGCTCCAGTTCATCACAAAGGTGCTGGATGGGGTTGAGGTCTCAGGGCTCCGTGTTCGGGCCGCT
Organism: Clarias magur; assembly: GCA_013621035.1. Taxonomy (NCBI): domain Eukaryota; kingdom Metazoa; phylum Chordata; class Actinopteri; order Siluriformes; family Clariidae; genus Clarias; species Clarias magur. The sequence continues at coordinate 77,700 of QNUK01000662.1, read as the reverse complement.
CGAGTTCTTCCACACCGAACTCTGTGTCCCACCGTGTCTTTATAGTCCTCGCTTTGTGTACTGGGGCGGAGTCACGTTGGAATAGAAAAGGCCTTCAACAAATTATGGACACAAAGTTGGAAGTGTAGCATTGTCCAAGATGTCCCGGTGTAACGCTGAGGCATAAACTTCGCCCTCCACTGGGGATCAGGGGCCTGATT
>QNUK01000662.1:5000-72500 GCA_013621035.1 Clarias magur | reverse complement strand
CGTGCCGCCGTAGACGCCCCTCGTGTCCGTGTCATTAGTATTCAGGATAAACGAGTCAGTTTAAAGCCTCCGGGCTGCTGGTACACGCCAGCCGAATCACAGATCGACTTTTGGTCCTGCGAGTTTATTAGAGCACTGCGAGTACTGAGACACGGAGACACACGCGGCCTGCAGTCTCCGAGGAGGACCAGCGTCTCCGTCCAGCGCGGCTCTGCACCGCACTCCAACAACACGCCGTCTCAATCTCCATTCATTCACATTAGAATTAAATTCTCAGCTGCTTTTTGATTTTAAACTGCGGCTCCTGCTGGATGTCTCTTCATCTCTTCATCTCTTCATTAGCTAAGTGAAGCTCACGAGCGCAGCCAGAAATTCACTCCTGACATTTTATTCATCACCAGAGGCTTTTATTCTGATAAACATCACACACATTTACTGTACCAGCTGCCTTCCTGATGGAAATAAAAAGCTGGAATCAATTTGAGAACAAAAACCCAGAAATAGCCGAGTCGTGCTGCTTAGTCAGGATAAAAATACTGATTTAAACAGAGAAAGCGAGATCTGGTGTTTACATTGACACTAATAATCCAGTATCAGTAATCAGATCATCATCAGCATGAACACCGCAGAAGAGGAAGACTGTTGTGATGCCAGGTGGGATAAAATAAGTCCAGAATTATTTAGACAGATCATACAAATGTATTCAGTAAACATATGGAGCTGTAAAATATATAAATCATGAACCCGATAGAGACGACTGAGAGATGAACTTTGCTTTAGAAATAAACATCATATAAAAAGAGTAAACAGAATTCTACATCAGCTCCAATGTTTAACACTCACTTTTATTATATTTCTGGAAAGATCTCCAATGATCTCATGTTACTGACGCATTAGTACTTACACATCTAAAAAAGTTACTAAAAGGGAAACAGTAGGTGCGTTAAAACTTTTGCACCACATCGTACGACATAAGAACACAGAAACCTGTTTATTATTTTTATTTATGTAATACTCAGGTTACAGTTAAACACTTTGAGAGACGGCTCTGTAAAGGTTGTGACAAACACTGTGCATGACGACATACACACATAAAGTACATATTACACAATTGTGACATCATATACAGTACAGAGCAAAAGTTTGTACACCCCTTCTCATTCAGCGAGTTTTCTTTCTTGCGTTCTTTCTTGTGTTCTTCAGCCCAAACGCGTCTCTTCTGCTTGGTGCCTGTCCTTAGCAGTGGTTTCCTAGCAGATCTTCTAGCATGAAGGCCTGATTCACACAGTCTCCTCTTAACAGTTGTTCTAGAGACGTGTCTGCTGCTAGAACTCTGTGTGGCATTGACCTGCTCTCTGATCTGAGCTGCTGTTAACCGCCGATTTCTGAGGCTGGTGACTCGGATGAACTTCTCCTCCGCAGCAGAGGCGACTCTCGGTCTTCCTTTCCTGGGCCGGTCCGCATGTCAGCCGGTTTCTTTGTAGCGCTTGATGCTTTTTGAGATTCCACTTGGGGACACTTTCAAAGTTTTCCCAATTTTTCCGACTTTTTTCCGACCTTCGTTTCTTAAAGTAATGACGGCCGCTCGATTTTCTTTACGTAGCTGCTGAATTTCTTGCCATAATACAAATTCAAATTCTTTGACTGAGAAGGGGTGTCCAAACTTTTGCTCTGTACTGTATTTTTTTAACAATTTATTATTTATTTATAAGACATGAAGGTCGGCTGTTCTGGATCAGTTCCTACAGGAACAGTATCGTATCGAGTGTGTTTGTAAACCCCATCGAGCTCCATGATGAAACCGTCTCTCATGAAGACCTTCCCAGGAAAGCGAGACCAAAACTTACTGCTGCAGAGGAGAAGTTCATTTAGAGTCACCAGCCTCAGAAATCACCAATTAACTTCAAGCAGCACCTCAGATTAGAGCCGTTATGAAGCTTCACAGAGCAGAAGGAGCAGATCTACATCTCAATATCAACTGTTCAGAGGAGATGATTGTGTGTTTTATAGAAACGCCTTCAGTGTTGTGTTACAGTGTAGAGAGAAAATAAACAAACAAACAATAAACATAACGACACAATAAACAGCGTGGCGTTAGAAGGGGTGTACAAACTTTTGAGCGATAGTGTATATAATTAATCATCATCATTCCTAATTCCAGAACTACCCTAACTACCCCAGGCAGGTTGTGCTCCTGCAGCAGACCGTTAGTAAAGTGCTCAGTATCATCACCCTGTATAACCCACAGCTGTATAAATAAAACATAAACACTATAGATATAAATGATAAATGTGTATAGATGTGGGCCGTGTGTTCTGTACTGCACGGATCTGAGCTGCTCTGATTATTTCACTTTAAACGGAAACTCTTTACGACGTGATCGGGAATGAAAATCCAGATGGAATCCCTGGCACGGAGCGATACAACACCAGAACACAGCAGTGTGAGCGAGGGGGCGCTAGAGAGAGAGAGAGAGAGAGAGAGAGACGCTTTCACTAAGACGCTCAACATAGACGAGGTGGGAGGGGCTCCCTGTCAATCACTGAGGCACTACAGAGTGACACAGGAAATGATCCCAATAACAGTTAATGCAAAAGTTTTTTTGTTAAACCTCTTGAATTTCTCATCCTGTTTGCTTCATTTCAAATCTACTGTGATGGTGTACACAGGCAAAAACACCAACGATTGTCCCAGTGTCCAAATACTTATGCACCCGACTATACATATCATTATACAGTATATTTGCTGACAGACCACGTGCAAAGGCACGTCATAGATACATACATGAGACAAACATAATCCTCGAAACTTTCCTCCATTATTGCGCGGACTGCTGACTTATACTGCCCCCTAATGTTTACATGCATATTGCATCCTGCAGAAGTGTCACGACGTACAAGCTACGTATCAGACGGCAACTAAGGAGGGGTGTGTTTAAGGGTGCCCTCAGATGGCCAGGGGGAGAAATGTCCAGGGAGAATGTGACAAATGTAAAACCGTATACAGTCTTAATGCTTTCGTTTGACGAGTTCGGTGCGGAAGAACTTGAGCGGCCCGAACACGGAGCCCTGACCTCAAGCCCATCGAGCACCTTTGTGATGAACTGGAACGAAGATTGTGAGCCACGCCTTCTTGTCCAGCATCAGTGTCGGAGCCCATGAACGCTCTACAGAATGGACGGCCTTCAGAGGAGAGTGTGAGCTGTTAGAGCTGTAAAAGGGGGAGCGACTCCATACTGGACACAATGTCAGTGCAGGTTTGGGGAAATCCCTTTGTCCATCTAGTGTGTGTGTGTGTATATATACAGTATATATATAAAACAACATTGTCGGCGATGGACGGCCAGTTGTGGTGATTTCTCCCTATGATATTGTTCTGATTTATTCTTCAGCATTGTGATGCACTCACTCAGTTTATAAGCCTTTGTGTAAGACCTCTGGTTAGAGTTTCTGTAGCTGAGCGTCTAATGCCCTGCTGTTTAAAATCTCATATTTACTGCAATTGGTTCTGGATTTACAGGAAACTGGTGTTATGTGTGCAGTTACAGTGGGAGCCGCCGAAACAATTCACATGAACAAACAGTTGTCCTAAAGTTGAAGTACCGGAGCTGAATAGTGGACGTGAGACGCTGAAGGATCTCTACTGCGTCCTAGACATGAAGACGCTCTTCAGCTTCGATTAAAACCGCATAAAGGAACCGGTGAGGTGACCTCTTTAGACGCTGTGGACTCTGTAGACAGAGTGGACTGAAGTCCTTTAGAGGAGCGTCGTAGACAGAGAGGCGTCGAAACGTAGAGGTGGCGTCGTCGTGCCAAAAGAACACACGAGGAGAAAACGAGGCTATGACTTACAGTACGTCTGCATTCCGAGGCAAGGTGACAAGAGAGCGCTGAGACGATGCCATGAGACTGTCAGACTGGGAGGGACCGGGCCGCTGGTGGGGAACCGGGCGAGAAAATGCCGTTATAATTAGAGAAAATGAAGAAAGCTTAGAGCCAACAATGTGGACGGGGATGACTGCGCCACCTACAGGTGTCCTGCTGATTCTTATACACTTTATTCATGAAGTGCACTAAAATAAACTTCAAACAGGAAGGAAAGTATCTATTTCAGTCATATGACCTTGCTGTGACCTTGACCCTGTTCTGAAATGTAATCAGTTCTTCTGCTGGTGTTCTTCCTGATATAAACTACACTGCTGTGCACTACATGTGTGACTTTCTGGTTGATCAAGATAAATCTTAGAAATAAAGATCATTTTAAATTCATTGAGAAAAACAAAAACTTCCTGAAGAGTCCAACACTGGAGAAGCTCAGAGCGTCTGTGAATCGAGATCCTGCGCTTCATTAGAGGAAGAGAAAAACACACACACACACACACACACACACACACACACACCCTCTAATCAACAGTCCAAGGCGAAAAATCACTTTCCTCCTGCGTGAATCAGAAGCCGTAATGAATGAAAGCCCTGATTGCACACGGCCAAATCGCTGTCACGTAACCAGCGCCGTCTCACACACACACGTTGAGATACACACCGAGATGATCAGCACTGAGCAGTGAAGCCTCATAACCACACAACATAAACTCAAACATGGACAGCAAAGTGTGTAGTAGTGAGAATGAAGACCTGAACATGTCAAAGCCTTACAAAAATAATCAACTGCATCAGAGTCAGGATCACACGAACAGGATTAAAATAACAATCAAGAGCAACAGCAGCACTGAAGGAGAATGCATTAATTATTCATGATATGCAAATGAGCTGTAATGATTACTGTCACGCACACAAGGTCAAGAAATAAAAGGGGGGAATCGTTTAACACTTAAGGACAAGATGACACACCGATCAGGCGCATAAAGACAGAGAGAGAGAGAGAGAGAGAATTCATATATTTCTTTATATAAGACTAATTAAGATGAATACACTAAGTGTTCGCACTGATTTTTCTCTTCACCTCTGAGCTTTTACATTTAGAGGGAAAGATAAATCCTCAACTTATCTGATCTAAGCATGCACTGCGCTCATTCAAACTTTAAAAATGAGGATAATATGGAGTAAACATTGAGCTCCTGACCTGCACTGATAGAATTTCAGCGATGTGTTAAATCCCAGATTATATGGGAGATCAATTCTGCTCCAGATCCTGAATACACATCACCTACAAAACTGCCAAACATAATCATGTATATCATATAACGCTGTTCTTTCTTCCCTTTGCACGTTCAGAGACTCAGAGATCACTTCTACACTGTATATATATATACGTACATGTGTGTGTGTGTGTGTGTGTGTGTGTGTGTGTGTGTGTGTACAGAGTCAGACAACAAATGTATACACAATTCAGGAAAATTCAGAAAAACTTGTATAAATATTTGAATACTGAATGTATTTCTATAAGTCATACACTGATATAAAGGGTCATATTATTATTATTATTATTATTTTATATTAATATAATATTTATTATCCTACTTTTCTTTTCCTGAAGTGTGTAGACATCTTTGACAGATTCTGTTTATATGAAAATGTGCACCAGAGCATCAGTGTGTGTGTGTGTGTGTGTGTGTGTGTGTGTGGACAGTGTGATGATGAGGAGGAGGAGGATGAGGATGATGATGATGAAGCCTTACTTCTCCTGGATGGCACTGAGCGCGGACACGGCGCTGATGCTCTGGCTGTCGCTGTGGCACTGGTACTGGTTCTGTTGGTACTGGTTCTGTTGGTACTGGTTCTGTTGGTACTGGTTCTGGTGCTGATGCTGCAGGGGGCACGCGCGCAGGTGCCGCTGGTACTCCTCGTGCACGCGCGCGTTGCGGCTGCGCAGTTCGGCGACCTGCAGCTCGAGCTCGGCGATGCGCGCCTTCTGCCGCTCCAGCAGCGCGTGCTGCGCCTCGATGATCCGGTTCAGCTCGCTCAGACACTCCGCCGCCTTACCGGGACCGGGACCGGGACGGGGCGCCGAAGCCGAACCGGGACCCTCCATCACAGCGTCCGGATGCGCCTCCGTTAGCGCGGCGCGGGTCCGACCCGCCCCATGCCGGGGAGCAGCGGAGACTCAGCCTGCGCGGGAGCAAACTTTCCTCCTTCTGCCTCCGGTCCACCGAGTCGGGACTGAACCGAGTCACAGGAGCCGACTCTCACCTCGGCTCCAAACACAGACCGGGACACAGCCCGCGCTGTCTGACCCGCTGTGACGACAAAAGAAAAGAAACAAACAAAACATGTGACGTCATTACCACACACACACACACACACACACACACACACACACACACACACACACACAGTGTACAAACAATGATAACTAGAGAGGCAGATTTCCTGAAGAAACTGTGAGCGGTGCTTTGCCGTGACGTCATAGAGCTTCCCACGTCATAGTCACAGATGTTGCTGATGTCACAGCTGAAGTTGGTCTCAATGTTACGTCTATGGGACATTTTGGGGCGGTTAATCGCCCCCCCTTAGAAAAGTCATAGCACCCCATTCCCGACCAAGACGCACGTTTTCTCACCTCATTCATGACAAACGGTGCGGGACTAGTTACTAAAAAGTGTGATTCATTATTAATTATAAATAGATAACAATTAATAAGCACATTGATACTATAAACTGCACTTTATTCTCCAATAAACCACTGTTAGAAAAACAGCTATTTAAATATAATAATAATCATCATAATAATCATAATCTACATTCTCCATTCTTATTGAGTAACCTTCATTTAATTATTCTTCCTAAACATATACATTTATTTTATATTCTTCTACTTTGATCAAGCTAATATTATATATCATTTATTAATTATATGCTCAGTTGTTCTTTTTAACGATTTTATTGAACCAGATTCTCAGATTTAAACACAGAGTCGTGTTTATTTTTACATTGACATAAAGGTTTAATACCTTTCTGCATACAAAAAAACAAAACAACAAAAAAACAATAACGTTCAAATCAAACGACTTGAATGAAGCTTTAGTTGTACTTACCCTGTTTTCGGATGTGTTTAAATGAAGACAAAATGATGTCATTTACTTGTTAAATCATGACCCGTTTTAAAAGCTGGGGTCATTTATAATCCAACTAACAACATTCTGCTTTCTCACTATAAAACGGGTGAGAAAATATTTGACGGTTAATAAAATAAATACATAAATAAATAAAATAGAAATGATTTTGATTAGTTGATCATTTAAAGTCACATGGCCACTAGAGGGCGCTGACGTGAGATGAAATGGAATAAACCTTATGTGTGTATATACAGTAAAAAAGTTGATTTATTTCAGTAACTGAGTTTTTAAAAAGTGAAACTCGTATGCTATATACAGTCATTATGCACAGACTGATATATTTCAAGTGTTTAATTCATTTCATTTGGATGATTATGTCTTCAAGCTGATGAAAACTAAAAATTCAGTATTTCAGAAAATGGGATGACATTTGTGAAATGTGAAAAATATTTTTTACACAGAAATGTTGGACTACTGAACAGTATGAACATGTTCAGCACTCAGTACTTGGGCGGGGCTCCTTCACATGAATTACTGCAGCAGTGGGGCGTGGCATGGAGTCTGTGGCACTGCTGAGACGTTACTGTATGGAAGTCCAGGTTGCTCTGATAGCGGCCTTCGGCTCTTCTGCATCGTTGAGTTTGGTGTCTTTCACTTTTCTCTTTACACCATAGATTTTCTACGGGGTTTAGGTCGGGGGAGTTTCCTTAAACCAAGTATTAGTACTTTCGGCAGTGTGGCCAGGTGCCGAGTCCTGCTAGGGAATGAAATCAGCATCTCCATAAAGCTGGTCAGCAGAGGGAAGCATGAAATGCTCTCAAGCTTCCTGATAGATGCTGCTGGTCCATCAGTGGACCGACACCAGCAGATGTCACGACTCCACAAACCACCACTGACTGTGCAAACTTTACACTGGACCTCAAGCAGCGTGGACTCTGTGCCTCTCCTCTCTTCCTCCAGACTCTGGGACCTTGATTTCCAAATAAAATGCAAAATTGATTTTCGTCTGAAAACTTGGAAAAAAAAAAAAAAGACTTTGGCCCAGTGAGCAACATCCAGTCCCTTTATTCTCTGGTTCAGGAGAGGCTTAACACAGGAGATGTGACAGTTGTAGCTTGTGTCCTGGATACGTCTGTGTGTGTGGTGGCTCTTGAAGCTCTGACTCCAGCTGCTGTCCACTCCTGTTAAATCTCCAACAAATTCCTGAATGGGCTTTATTTCACAATCCTCTCATGGCTGCGGTTCTCCCTGTTGCTTGTGCACCTTTTTCTACCATATTTCTTCCTTCCATTCATCTTTCCATGGACGTGCTTGGATACAGCACTCTGTGAACAGCCAGCTTACTGAACCAGACTGAACCATTTAAATGCTCAGGAAACCAGGATCAGTCTCTAAAATTAAACTTTTTCACAATATTAAAATTTTCTGAGATGCTAAATTTTGTGTTAATAAAGTAATAATCATCAACAGTAAAAGAAATAAACACTCAGAATACATCAGTTTCAACATTATCAGTTAAAATTAAAAGTTAATATTTTTGGATTTGCTATCAAAAGTCATATAATGTACGCAAGTTTTACTTTTTGAATCGAATTATTGAAATAAATAATTTTTTGGATGATCTTCCTATTTATTGAGGAGCACTTAAAAAAAATCTGGGTCACATTAATAGGAAACATACAAAAAAATTTAAATCAAATAATTTATAATCAAAAATGACTACAGAAGAAACAGATTAGTTTGGGGGAAATGTGAAATTATTTCTGTTTATAATTTCTTATTTTAGTTCCAGAGTTACCTGAAGAGGACCAGGAGAGTTTCAGTGAGACATACACAAGCCAATTATAAACAATAACTTGATCTATTCAGAAAAAAACCCCTGAATTTGTGTTGTGTGTTTGTTATTGGCTTTTAATATCCTTCAAACATGAAAATACTACAAATATTTACTTAAAATTAAAAGGATATTAGTTCCATAGGCTATACAAAAGTCCATCACACAGGAGATCGATATTAATTCAGATAAAAAACATGTTTAGAAAAAAAGGTTTTTAATCAGCAAAACAACAATTGCTAGAATATTACAGGAAAGCAGTCGAGTACATTTAATGAAATATGATCAGGACGGATTTTGTCTTATCTCACATTAGGATGAGGAAGATGTGAGCGTGGCTAAACTCCTCAAAACATGAAACTCACATTATCACAGTTTCACATCTGATTCACACATGAGAAAATAACAATAAAACTTTTACTTTATTTTATATGCCCTTGCAGTCTTAGAGGCTGAATACAACAAGAACAAGAAGAACATGGTACCGAGCCCTGACCCCTGAGGTATTACACAGATTTAAAAAATAATAATAATCACAATTCTAATTAAAATAATTCACAAAATTCACAAGTCACGTGTAGAAAGTACTTTTGAACACGTGAGAAACCTGGGGTGAGAGAAAAGCCTGAGTCCACCACCAATCAACTGGCTAGAACATCAAAAGTCAAAACTAAAACCTTTGAGATTTAATAACTTGCTTTCTTACACACTGAAGCGACGCTTTAACACACGAGAAAAAAAGGTTTATGCACCCTTAAAGCAAAAACAAAATAATTGCATGGCCACAATCTCTCTCTCTCTCTCTTTTTAAAATTATATATACTGTAGGTCTCTTCTAATACTGATATTTCTTTTCCTTTTTAAACCAAAATACAGTCAACATTAATAAGTTTAATAATAACAAGAACAATAATAATTAACTGCATAATAACCCAATTACTTTTAGAGATTTAGAGACAGCACTGGACATGTACTTAAAGAAGACCAAAATTGAATTAAAATGAAGTTAATATTGAAATCAATAGAATTCCCTAAGAAAAACTGAAATAAATCTTATTAATAATGACCTGAAGCTGAGGAACAAGACTAGCAGCCTGAGCACCTAGTGATGGCAACACTACGGTCTTCTTCTTCTTCTTCATTTAAACTAATTGTGCAGCTTTTCATAATACGCAAAAAATACTTTTGAAAAACCAGTGCTTGTGATTTTTTTTTTACAATAATGAATCAATACAATGAGATTAATTTGCTCGATCAGCTACAACACATGATGCTTAAGGCACATTTGCATTAAAGACTAATCATAGAGGTTGTGTGCGAAGGTTGGGGGCGTGGCCATCCCTAGGAGGCGGAGATACTTTTGAATAAGCGTTTCTGAGACACTGTAAAACAGATCAAGGTTAAATGTGATGTGTTTTGATGTTGTGGTTCATCTGCGTGATTGTGATACTTAAATGACAAAAAAAACAACAACACATGGCCACCATGTTCAGCTTATTACTGAAATATGAACAGTTGTTGTTAGTGGATTCAGACTTTTGAACCCCAGACGTGAACAGAAATGTCAGGTTTGTTTCACAGGAGTAATGAAGAAGCTGCCCAGTGGCTCAGACGAGACGCCTTAACGCTCCGTCCAAAAAAAACAGTAGAAACGTTTTCACTTCAAATAAACTGACCGAGGATGTTTGTTTTTCTGCATTAACACACTTCCCTTCCCCCGAGCGACGCACTGCGAGGACGGATTCAGTGATGGCACACAGTAAATTCACAATACTAGAATAGTTATAATAATAATAACAACAACAATAATAACGATGCTGCGCTATGTGACGTGATCCGCGCGCCGGATGTGAGGTCCTGAGTTTGAGTTTTCACGCATTCACAGATTCATCAAGTCGACTGGAACAGAAACGTTCAGAGTTACAAAACACAGAGGAAAAAATACGAGCTAGGCCATTATAAATAATAAGTTTTACAAAAAAACAAACTAACAAAAACCTCAGCAAAAGTATATAGCAGGATGCCCCAACAACCCCTGACCCCCCACCCCCTTACACTCACGCACACACACACACACACATTTCAACCTGCAGTGCAATGAATCTCACACACTCCAGCACTAATTCAGAAAGCGACACACACACACACACACACACACACACACACACACACACACACACACACACACTACTGAGTATGTTTTTCCTTGTATTAAAGGCACTTGGGACAGACAGGCCGAGTTTTTGCATTTTTACGCAAAACTGGATTTGAGTGAAAGCTGCAGAGTGGAGATCAGACAGCGGCAGATCAGACCAGGCCTCCTCAGATCGGACGAGTGAAGCGCTGGGTTAAAATCAGCGTCTGTACCAAGAAAAAATGAGAGGACAAGAAAACACTGATGAAACTGAAATACGTGTATATTTTATGAAGGAAAAAACACAATTACGATTACGAGATAAACACGCGTCTTAAAAAGACAGGAAGAGGAACAGGATGGGGTGTGTGCCGTACTGTACCTGGAGTTGGGCGGAGTTCTCTGGACGAAGTGACGATTAACTGTTAATTTCTGGGAAAGAAAAGGGCGTGACACACTGCGGAGGGAGGGAAAAAAAAAAGGATATTATAATAGACTGAACTGACACTCGGAGAGATCAGACTGAGAAACACATAACGGATGAGAAATAAAAGAAAACACAAAGTCATAATGATCTGATCCTGTAATGACTGAAAACTGGGATTAGGATTGGAAGAGATGTTTATAAAGACACCGGTATGGACTGATACTCCATAATCACATGTCCTGTACATTATCTTCACTATTTGTATAAATATATTCCATATATTTTACAAAAATCTACTGTTATAGTTTACTTAAATAATATACTGAACCCAACATATGAACTGAGTCGCCTACTATGAGGATTTCCAACAGGACTCTCAGAACGCTTGAATATAAACACTAATAAGATGATGTGCATTTTGCTTAAAATATAAAATAAACATGAATATGCAACAGCCGTCTTTTAAAAGGTCTAGTGAAGCATGTTGGCTCAAAGACTCTGGTGTCACTGGGTGGAGGGATCAGGGCGGCTCGATTTCAGTCAATACTGACGTCATGATTATTTAATACGACTAAAATCATTACCAATCTGGAAAACAAAGATGTATGTATAGAATTTGGATATTTACAAAATCGTGATACAAATCAAAATTGGTATCTAGGTATCGTGTTAATATCATATCGAGGGGTCCCTGGTGATTCCCATCACACACACACACACACACCCTATACTGTGCAGGAGAATAATAAAAGCCAGGCTGTAGGAGTGAGAGTGTTTACCGATGACGGTGACGGCCGTACCAGCCAGGAGCGCAAACAGCGTGAAGAACATGACCTGGTACGAGTCCATAAACTGCTGCAGGATCCCGACTCCCTCTCTGTCACCCACGCCCGCTGTCACACACACAAATAATAATACATTGATCAACCTGCTATAAAAACCAAGGGGACACTGAGAGCACACACACACACACACACACACACACACACACACACACACACACACACACACACACACACACACTTTACTGACCTACAGGAAGAGCATCCTCATCAATTACATATGAAATAGAAATTTTACATATTTTTTCTTTTACACAAACAACATTAATAAATAACATAAGTTTTTAACAGTCTGAGAAAAAAGTCCCTAAACAAAAAAATAAAAATGCACAATAAATCACATCGAACACTCAACATTGCGATACAGACCTGTGCAATTATTTGTGTGTGTTGTCATTAATGTAACTATTTGTTTGTTTGTTTTTAAACACTTTTTAAATGATAAACACACTTCCGCTCAAAAGTCTGGGATCATTTGCAAATGGCTTTGTTTTTGTTTAGTGATTTATTGTCTACATTCTACAACAACACTGGAGATTTAAAAAATATTAAATAACACACATGGCTTTGAGTAATTATGTAACAACAACACAAACAGTCTGTTGTTACTATAAGACCTGAAGGTCGGCTGTTCTGGATCAGTTTCTCACAAGAACAGTATTGTGTGTCGGGTGTGTTTGTAAACCCCATCATCGAGCTCCATGATGAAACTGTCTCTCATGAAGATCTGCCCAGGAAAGCGAGACCAAAACTTACTGCTGCAGAGGAGACGTTCATTTAGAGTCACCAGCCTCAGAAATCACCAATTAACCTCAAGCAGCACCTCAGATTAGAGCCGTTATGAAGCTTTACAGAGCAGAAGGAGCAGATCTACATCTCAATATCAACTGTTCAGAGGAGATTATTGTGTAGTTTTATATAAACGCCTTCAGTGTTGTGTTACAGTGTAGAGAGAAAATAAACATCGGGAACGAGCGTGGAGTTAGAAGGGGTGTACAAACTTTTGAGCGGTCGTGTAAGTGTTGTTAAACATTCTCTTAATGAGATCATCCGTGCTGTGATTTGCTGTTATTTTCAATAAATATGTTTTAATACGGAATGGTACATTTAAATAGTTAAATATCGCAGTTCAAATCTCAATCGAAATGTCTCGAAATAATAAAGTTTAAAATTGTGCAGGACCTAGAAAATATATTTTTTCCTCATATATGATATAAATATATTAATTAGACTAGATTATTATTCTAACTACTGTACATATCAACTTTATAAAGTGACATGACTGCATCATTAAATGACATTAGTACTTGATTAGAGGATCTTCATTCCTTTAACAACATCGTTAGTCAGTCAGATGCCAAAGATACTTTACGTGACTCTGTTACTCCTTTAAGTGACACCATTAATTTCGTAATTTCGTGTTTCTTTGTTACGTGAGAACAAACATTACTCTGTTCAGTGACTCTGTTACCTCGTTAAGAGACATTCTTACTTTGCTAAGCATTATTTTTTACTTTTCTGAGTGACACCGCTAATCTGTGTAGAGTAAAGCTCTGTGTAAAACCGAACAGGAAACGACTCGGGTGCTCCTGAGCTGAGTGACGGAGGGAGAGTGGAACAGAGAACCTCTGCTGGTGAAGGTGGTGTCTGCAACGTGAACCACGGTGATGGGGACGAGCAGCTGTTGCTCGCTTCCGGGACTGGAGACGATCAGAGAGGAAGACGTGACGTCCCGCGGGTTGAGCAGGGTTACAGTGTATCTTTTGAAGCTGGGGTAGGTGTAGGAAACCTCCTTCTCCTGGACCAGGATGGAGGGAGAGCTTGACTTCACCTACAGGACAAGACAAGGAGGGGACAGGAGTTTACAGTCCACACACACACACACACACACACACACACACACACACACACACACACACACAAGTCCTGAATTAAACCTCGGTGGAGGTGTGACTGAGCGTGAATTCGGGCTGATGATTGGAAGCTGATGAAAAGAAGTGATGGTCATGAGTCTCAGTGGAGATGTGATGGAGATGTGATGGAGATGTGATGGAGGTATGATGGAGGTGTGACTCCAGGATGACACGGGTCTCAGTGGCACTGTGGTAGAGATGTGTTGCGATACCTGCAGGTGCTGCAGCAGTCCCGCGGCTCCGTACACGTTGAACTCGGCGCTGGTGTGCTGGCTGCTCAGGATGAGGTGCGACTGGTCGGAGTAAACTCCAGCATTCACCTGCAGCTCGACGCCGACTCGCTCTCCTGAGAAGTGACTCCCCACCACGTCTGCCTCCACCCGCACTCTGCTCATGGACACGCCCAGAACCTTCACCTGCTGCTCCGTCATCGGCCGGAGGGTCAACACACAACTGTACACACCTGCAGCACACACAGTTTCCTCTGTCACACAGAAAGTCATTTAGCCCTGACTCACTGGCGCCCCCTTGAGTTTAATCGTAAATTGCTCTTTGCATTTTTAGTCATAGACACACACACAAAACATACACACACCTGTACTTGTGTCGAAGGTGGTGTGTGTGTGATAGACGTCTTGAGCAGAGAAGTCAATGGCGTCACTGGTGAAGCGAGGACGGCAGCTGATGGACGTCTCCGGATGCAGAGAGGACACGCTTTCCAACTGAGCCTGCGAGCAGCTTCCTGTACAACACACACACACACACACACACACACACACAAAACCTTGACTTGACTTGATCATTCATAATTTCAGATTCTCAGCTAGTTTGTGAGGTCTTCCTCTGCTCGTACCGATGAGGTTGGTTCCTCGCTCTTTGGTGGTCAGGAGCACTCTGGTCACGCTGTCTTTTCTCACAGAACCCGAGGGAACCGCGGCAACTGTCTTGGAGACACTGTTCACAACAACCTAACACACACACAAACAGAGACAAGACAAAAATATTCCTCAGTTCAGTGTAAATGGTTCCTTGATGTCCTTACACCCGATTAATATTATTTCAAGAATTCATGTTTAGTCACATGACTATAGTTCGTTATAACATCCGATTCTGAAACACAGCTAATGGAGAGCAATAAAGAAAGTGATTCAGACACAGAGGTGAGAAGAGATGTGACCTGGAATACTTTTTAAATCAAACAGAGCAGAGTTCACACAGGACAGCAGTTTGAAAAAACAAACAAACAAAAAAAAAAAACAGATCACCTGATTTTTACACACTTTGCATAACTTTGCATAAATTAATCTCTTTCAGGTTGATGCAAATGCCATGAACCCATTAGTCTGGCGTTTCTCCTCCTTATCATTATATAACATTATTGACTGAGGAGAGAAATAGTTTAGAAAAGAAAAGGGTAAAAATGTCAGTAATATCTGTTTGTGTGTGTGAAGCTTTATTTTTATTTATTTTATTTTTTAGCAGTAACTGTTTGTTTTTGGTGTTTTTTTTTTTCACCTCTCTGTAAGTGCGCAGCTGTCCTGGTATCTCATAATAAACGGTCACGGTGCCCACGTCTCTGGCTACAGCCACGCCCGTTTTGGGATGTATCTCCAGGATGGAGCTGGACGAGGTGTTCCACGTTCCTGAGAGCCCTGAGGAAATGAATAATAAAACCCACAGTAACAATCACTGGTGGTGTAAGTGAAGGAGTGACTGCAGCAGTGCTAATTCATGTGATGTTAAACACCTTTCTCTTTACAAAAGATTCACTGAATTAACTCTTTATATACACTAATGTGACTGTACAGAAGATTAAACACCTTCTGATTTGGTTATGATCTTACCATCGTGGCTAATGAACTGCGTTGAGAAACACACGACGTCAGCTGGCACCAGGTGGTGGGTGTCGCCCATCTGGATGGCGTGATGGACGGGCAGGGCGACGAAATCAACCAGGCCGCTTTGCTCCGAATCCCAAACACTCACGAGCGTCAAACCCACGTTTACTGTCCTTACTGTGAGAGAGCTGTTATTCACACCGTTACCCACCTGCACCAGGTCATCCCTACACACACACACACACACACACACACACACACACACACAGAAAAAACTGCTCATTAAATCCACTCACTAGAAATGGTAGAAATGGATTTATTTATAGACGAGGAAAACAACTTATAAATAAATAAATACATAAAATGTGGATTTTTTCCTCCTAAATATGATTAGTTTAGACACACACACCCGCTTTTGGGTTTCTCCTGTACTCTACCTGTTGGTGGAGAAGGTGAACTGGGAGTTGTGGCTGTGCAGAGCTTCACCGGTGCTGTCGTGGAAGTGGACGGTGAAGGTGAGGTCGGAGCCGAGCGGGATGGCCGACAGCGTCTCTCTGTTAGAGGTGTAGAAAACTGGACTGGTGCTCAGTCTCAGATACGACACGGTCACCACCTGCAAACAACCGTCATCAACGTCAACACCATCACAAACACTATCACAAACACCATCACAAACAACAACACAAACACCACACACTAACATCAACAACACCATCAACACCATCACAAACACCATCACAAACACCAACACCGCAATCAACATGAACATCACAAACACCACACACTAACCAACACCACCATCAACACCACCATCAACACCATCACAAACACCAACACCAACACCGCAATCAACATGAACATCACAAACACCACACACTACCATCAACACCACCATCAACACCATCACAAACACCAACACCGCAATCAACATGAACATCACAAACACCACACACTAACATCAACACCACCATCAACATCAACACCATCACAAACACCAACACAAACACCACGATCAACATAAACATCGCAAACACCACACACTAACATCAACCCGACCATCAACACCATCACAAACACCATCACAAACACCAACACAAACACCACGATCAACATAAACATCGCAAACACCACACACTAACATCAACACCAACACCATCACAAACAACAACACAAACACCACGATCAACATAAACATCACAAACACCACACACTAACATCAACACCACCATCAACACCATCACAAACACCATCACAAACACCAACACCGCAATCAACATGAACATCACAAACACCACACACTAACATCAACACCACCATCAACATCAACACCATCACAAACACCAACACAAACACCAACACAAACACCACGATCAACATAAACATCGCAAACACCACACACTAACATCAACCCGACCATCAACACCATCACAAACACCATCACAAACACCAACACAAACACCACGATCAACATAAACATCGCAAACACCACACACTAACATCAACACCAACACCATCACAAACAACAACACAAACACCACGATCAACATAAACATCACAAACACCACACACTAACATCAACACCACCATCAACACCATCACAAACACCATCACAAACACCAACACCGCAATCAACATGAACATCACAAACACCACACACTAACATCAACACCACCATCAACATCAACACCATCACAAACACCAACACAAACACCAACACAAACACCACGATCAACATAAACATCGCAAACACCACACACTAACATCAACCCGACCATCAACACCATCACAAACACCATCACAAACACCAACACAAACACCACGATCAACATAAACATCGCAAACACCACACACTAACATCAACACCAACACCATCACAAACAACAACACAAACACCACGATCAACATAAACATCACAAACACCACACACTAACATCAACACCATCACAAACAACAACACAAACACCATCACAAACACCAACACCAACACCACGATCAACATAAACATCGCAAACACCACACACTAACATCAACACCAACACCATCACAAACAACAACACAAACACCACGATCAACATAAACAACACAAACACCACACACTAACATCAACACCGCCATCAGCATCAACACCAATATCAAATCCATCATCACTAACATGAACACCAACATTACCGTGAACACACACATACCATCATCAAAAACCAGGCGTCAGTGTTTACACATCAATGTGTTGCTCTGATGTGAACTCAGACAGGAGGTTACTAAAGTTCAACACGATGTGAAACAGGTGAAAGGGAAGCGCGCATCAGGAGACACAACACACTTCACTCCCGTCAGCCGCAACGCTTTAGACTCTGTGATATCCGTTTTTAAATCCTCAGGTACATCACTATAGCCTGAACACCGGGCCGAACCCCGTCATGGCATTGTGGGTAGAAAGCGGGCGTTACCTTGACAGCGATAATTATGGTCTGGTTGACCCCGAAGTTCTCCAGAGCGGTGATCCGTAACGACGCCGTGCCCGTCAGAGCGCCTGACGTCAGGAGGCCGTTATCGTCGACGTGGATGAGAGGAGCTTTATCAGGACAGTCTAGAACCCGATACGACAGGGAACCCACTCCATCCCTGAACACACAGAAACATCAAGCAATATTCCATTAACGTCATACAAACGGTCATAACGTGCAACAACAGTGTCGAGCTTTCAACTATTTATTACTTTACACAGGAGGATTATAATCACTTTAAAAGTGTAAGCTCGCCCGTTCCCATCTCCTGCACACACCACCGCAAACGATACACTCTCACTGTGTGTCTCTGCACTCACCGGTTGGTTTGGAGTTTTAAGAAGGAGTTCGGGGACATTAAAATCTCCTCCGCCTGCACTTCTGGATTCAACAGCTGCAATTTCTCATAAACCTAACAAAAAAAATAAATACAGAATCAAACAGTCGTAACACGTTCAGTGCAGTGAAAGGGATTTAAACTGAAAATGTCAACATGAACAAAACACGCAACGCTCTCTGGCAGTCGTACCTGGACCTGAATCTCGTCGCTCAGCTCCAGCCTGTTGCCCCACAGATGCCCAGCCTCCGGGACAGTCGCTCGCACCACCACCTTCAGTCCGGTGCGTCCTTTACTGAGACCCGACACACTCATGGCGAAGTTGTGCTCGGCGGAAAGTTTAATAGTGGCCTAAGGAGGAAGTGAAAGGCTTTAGGCTCTGAGCTACCAATCAGAAGGGCGGGAGATCAAGAGCCAGCACTGCCAGGCTTTTGTTTTGAGTCCGTCTCCTCTTCTTAGACAATGCATCACGATTGCAGATATGTGATCAAGATTACATCATACAGAGACACATTTACACATTTCCAGCGACTTAAACTTCTTCAACGAAAAACAGATAGTTCTGATTGGACAAAAGGCGTCACTGGGACACTTTACGCATCACTCGGTGTCCCAGGTGTTCTACAGTGGTTAATTACACAAAATAAGTTCCTGGGTCGTCCATCAAGCCAAGTCCTCCTGTCTTTCTTCGAGTCAAGTCTCCATCAAGCCAAGTCTCGCGTTTGTCAAGTCAAGGCTGTTTATTTAAGCCAACCGTCAACCGTCGTCTTCAAATCAAGCCACGTGGTGTTTTTAAATCAGGTCTCAGGCTCATTTACACCAAGTCCTATCTTCTATCAAGTCTCACATCTCACAAGTCAAGTCCTGTCAAGTCCCGTTTCAGGTCATGTCTCGTCATACTGAAGTCTGTCCACTTGGTCGACCGATTCCTGTTTAAAAAAAAAATACTGAAAGTTTAAAGCAGGAACACACTCTATACCTCAAGAGGGAATAAATCAAGGCAACCTAAAAACCAACACAGCTGCGATGCTAAAAATGGTGTTTGAGTACGAATGAATAAACTTAAACAATGCAGACTCACTGCCTTCTACAGAACACAACTTTGTATTGAAGTTATTTTTAGTTTGTTTTATCAAGAAAAAACAAACAAACAAGAAAAACAGAACTGGCTTTGAGAACATGCTGGCTCATTTTAATTAGCAAGATTAAAAATAAATAATGAACTTCTCATTAATATCTGAGCCAAGATTCCTGAAAAAAAAAAAAAAAAAGCAAACGCAAAGTCTGGACAGAAATGTTAGACAACTCAGATAGCTGGCAGGAAAATAAAAAGTTTATGAAGTGAGACGTTGTTTCTCCTGGGAGTTGCTTTGATAAACAAGCTCAGAGTCGAACCGGCAAGATACATTTCTCTCTCTCTCTCTCTCTCTCTGTGTGTGAAATCTAAACTGAATAATGTATCGTCTACACCAGACTGCTACGTGACCTTTACATCTATTTTGATTTTATTCTTTACAGTTACACCGCTGTAGTGTCCACTGCCGGTCCTGACGTTCCCTCACCTCTGAATGGCGTGTGTGGACGTCCAGGATGTCTCTCTTAGTTACGCTCCAGTGGAACGTGAGTCCTGGGAGAGCGTTCCCGAAAGAGAATGGGGTCTCGCTGCTTGTTAGACCCATCACGTACACAGGCATCTACAGCACAGGGAAAAAAAAGATCTTAAAAAGTCACACAACATTACAATTTAAAATAAAAATGGCCTCCATTTATATACCTCCACCATTAACTGTTTTATTTTATTTATTATTTTTTCCTTTCTACTGTATAACAACTGTGAGCAACTGTAACCAAGAATAAGCAATTTCCCTCTGAGATTAATAAAGTTCTTTGAATCTTGAATGCTGTAATTGCCTAGGTAATTAATATATGAATATACAGATATATCTTATTCCAGACTTTGACAAATAAATGAGCCAAACATATAAATTATAACCCTACAGAATTATGCTTAAATATTCTAATGAATAAATATTTATGTTTTTAAACTTGTTAAATGATGTGGAGTGACACACGAGCTCAATTTGTGACGTCATTAAAAATATACAGTTTTGGACCAATCCGGACTTTAGGAGGTTATTGTCTCATTAGACGAGCTAGATAACGTCAGTGAGAGACAGACAGTGGTTTCCACAGTTCACTTAAAATTGTCTGATGTGTAACGATACAAGAGCTTACATTTACATATTCATGTCGCCTGACATTATTAATGAGGCTAAAGAGAAGGAAAGATGTTAAACCAGTAAAAACATCATTTTACATCACGTGTTTTCCATGTTTTAGAATATTGTGTTTCTGAACTGATTCTCATCACTTTTTTAAAACCTTTAATTTGCAGAATATGCGAAAAAATATATGTCAAGTTAGAATGAACAGTAATTAAGGAGACTGTAGTGTAGATTGGGACACGCCCCTGAGGGAGGGGTAGTGGAAATGATCTCTGTTCCATGCATTATGAAATGTAATATTAATGCGCCACCTACAGTCTGATTTCAGTGAGAGTAATGATTTATTAAATGTTTTTTTAAAGAAGTAAATAAAGGTATTGTGGTTACCATGGTGCCAGTCTTCATCCTAGTGATGGGCGCTCTGATCCGGACGCCCTTGAGCTGCAACACCTCCACTTCCACCTGATCCTGCAATCATCGCCATTTTAGCACTTTTAATTCGATAACTGAGGTGCGGATTTAACGCAGAAGCTGGTGAGGAAATGCGGCGCACTACCTGCGAGATCACCACCAGTTTGCCGCTTTCCGTATCGGCGGCTTGTACGACTCCTGTAACGGTCATGTTGCCCACGGCGACGCCCCGCACCAGGCCGATGCTGTTAATGGAGGCGATGCTCGGGTCGCTTAAGGAGAACAGGATGTTGGACTGCGGCTGTGGACCTCCTTCTGATGTGATCTGAAAATTGGTAAGAAGAGTGAATGTATAATAACAACATGATCTTTTTTTGAGCAACTAATTCAAAAGAAACCTTTTTTTCAACAGAAAACCGATTCGTTACCGTATGGATAGTTATGCAGAGAATAAACACTACAAATTCTGCAGGAAAAACTAAAACCTCTGGAGCAAAACTGTACTAACCTGCATCATTGCCCCGATAATCAGGGTGACTTTTCTTGGAAGCAGTCTGAAAGGCGGGAAAACCTAAACGCCAAAGAAATATAAACCGTGCACTTCATTGGGAAAGTCTAACACAGCGGTGCTGCAAAATCTGCAAAGAAGAAGTGAAAGGTTTTACTTCGAACTGTTGCGGCGCAGACGTGATCGTTCTCCCACTCTTATCAGTGACGACAGCAGAGATACTCGTCTGACCGATCATCAAGCCTTTGACCAGGAACGTGGCCATGTCCTTCTCAGAATACTCGGATAAAGGTCTGTTTAGGAAAATTTTATTTTTTTCTTAAGTTTTTATTTCCAAAAATAAATAAATAAATAAATAAATAAATAATAATAAAAAATGTTAACTGTAAAGCTAGATATAAAGTATTTCTACTCACTGCAGGGAGACGATCGATGAAGCAGCTTTCAGTTTTAGATTCATATGAGACAAATATTTGGCAAGAAACGGCTTTTTGTTGTCGTCCAAAACTCGAACGTATGCCCTCACAGACTTCCCAATCTCCACCTAACAATACAGCAAGAATTATAAATATTAAAATGAACAAAAAAAAACAAACATACACACACACACACACATGTACAGAATCAGCCAAAAATAAATAAATTCAGGAAAAGAAAAGTAGTATAGCTAGTAGTATAGTAGTCTACCTGAGCCTCCAATAACTACCTGGACTCCATATTAACATCAATTAACATCTCCTGTTACACTGAACTGCCTGCCACCCAACACACAGTACGAGTGCAGATCAATTCCTGCTTTCTGTTTCACCCAGATGAGGCTGGGTTCCCTGTTGAGTCCGGTTCATCTCAAGGTTTCTTCCTACTGCCACCTCAGGGAGGTTTTTCTTGCCACTGTCGTCAGGGACGATCTGATCATTTTTGATTCATACACATTCACATTTCATACAAACTTCAATAATTATTTTGATTTGTGTAAAGCTGCTTTGCGACAATTACAATTGTTAAAAGCGCTATACAAATAAAATTGAATTGAATAGTATGATGTTTTATATTAATATAATATTAATAATATGATCATAATATCAGATATACAGTGGAACCTTGAATTGCGAGTGTTCCGCAAGACGAGCAAAGATTTTTAATAAAATTTGACTTGAAAACCGAGCAAGTATTAGTTTACGAGTGCCGAGTATCATGTATCACGCATGCGCTCTTGTTTTGACACCGAGCGTCACGTGATCACAACTGAGCCAATGATTTTTCTCTCTCTTGCGCTGTGGAATCGTGGGTAATCGTCTCCCCTGCTGGGTCTTCGTGCTCCTCTCTTACTGGTATAATCAACATCTCCCTCTCTGTTTCATCGTTTCTTATATGCGTGTGTGCGCATAATTTGACACAGACACTCACACACTCTCTCGGCTTCACACAGACACACACACTCTGCTTTACACAGAAAACTCAGCTCTGTCGCGATTCTTTTCAAAGGTAAGGTACTGGTTCTTTTTTTTTTTTTTTTACTTTACAGCAGTGATTCCGTTAGTAAGCACTCACATGAGTGTCATTAGAGAGATTTCTTTTTTTCCCCCTGTTAAAACAGTGTTTCCGTTGTGTGTGTTTGTTGTGAAACTTAAAAAGCGAGGTCAGGGGAGGGAGGAGGAGTTTTACTGTGTAAGACGAGGCGAGGGAAGGGGCTAATTCCACACACACACACACACACACACACACACACACACACACACACACACACACACACACACACGGCGCCTGTGCGCACAAACGGAAACAGATTTTTTTTTTTTATTTTAAAGGTAAAGTGCAGGTTAATTTGTTTTTTTTACTTTATATATTGTATTAATTATTTTTATGTATTTATTTTTTTCGGCTGTGGAACAAATAATTTGAGTATTCATTATTTCTTATGGGAAACTTAGATTTGCTTTATGAGTGTTTTGGAATACGAGTCCACTTCCGGAACAAATTATACTCGTAATCCAAGGCTCCAGTGTATATCTCAATATATGACATAAAAATACATTTAGTATTAAAATATTGATATAAGTTTTTTTTTTTTCCCTGAAGTGTGTGTATACACACTGTGGCTGACCCTGTATGTACATACGCATATCGTGCACTACTGTAACATAAATCCTCAACAATGGCTAATAACTTAATAATTTTGGCGCCCCCTTTGGTGAAAATAGGAACTCTCTTAGATGCAGAATACTGCATTATGAACCTGAAGTAGATTTTATTCATTTATTCAATTTCTCTTCATTACTGTAAGTCAGTAGCATTTGACAGCTGAGTAAAACACACTGTACATGCACTGCTCATCATCTCCAAGCTGAGAATTTGGAGGATTTTAGGTAAAAAGCGCAGCACCTGGAGTGCCATTTAAGTTTGTTTCAGGAACGTGAGAGGTCAAAAGATCATACATGTGGTGAAGATCAGCATCAGATCTCCTCCTCACCTTATCCACAACATGAACGTAAACCTCCAAAATGTCCGACACGTGCACCGTGGCTGTGGCAGGAGCCGGAAAGGTCAAACAGAGGTCGTAAACCATCACCTGGAGGACACCGGCGTGTACTGGAGTCACCTGGAAGATGTTAGGGAGGCGTGAGAGGAGCAGGCCGCTCATTACAGGTCTATATGCTACTCATGTGCAAAGCTCGCAGAAAAAAATATAGATGCGTTTTAAATGTTCAGTAGATGATACAGTAGATAATAACTGTGCAGAACATTCGCTTAGAGAGAGAGCAGCTTGAGGATCATGACGTCCTGTAGATGGTAAACCCACCACTGCAGTTCCCCGAGACTCCTGGAAGTCCACGTTAGCGATTCCATGAACACTCGTATTGACAAAGAAATAACCCGAGCCTTCTCGCAGAGTGAGCTCAGCCTGAAACAAACAACAACAGTCATTAATTCATTTACTGATTTATTAGATAAACAAGCTTAAAGTTCACAGCTTCATATCGAGATAAAAAAAACAAAACAAAAGTAAATAAATAAGAACAAGGGAACGAATAACAAAGAGCAAAGGAAGATATTACTGAACTAAAATGATTAAATGGAAAAACAAAGTCAGTGGGAAAGTATTACACAGACTATTTAACAAACATCCACAAACGCAGGATAAAATAAATAAAATACCTATGCTGAAATATGTGAATATACCCAAAAGAAAGCAATGGATTACACAGATCACACCAGGAATACAGGGACACTAGGGGGGTCATACAGGGGGCACATACGGGGACACTGAGCGTGTAGAGGGGCAGAGGGTACTGTACAGGGGCAGTGAGAAGAGGATTCTGTACCGCGTGCAAAAGCTCCCGAGTGGCGCAACAGAAAGACATTCTCATGCCGTTACATTATCAAAAATGGTGCACCGTTACCAGACCGCACCCACGTGCCCACAGCTGCTCAACCCACGCACGCCGCGCTCACTGTTGAGTTTTGAGTCATAGGAGGCATTTGAGGAGGTAAAACATTTGAGGCCGTTTCTCAGATGACGGAGATACACGCGGCTCAGTAAGAATGTAGCTTTTGGTTTTACTTTAAAGTTAAAAATTAAACTCTTGTATTTGAAGTTAGCTTGTATTGTTTAAATGCTGCCCTTGGATTTAATTACACATTGGTATATTTATAAAATCATGACACTTACTAGATACTAGAATTAAATTTTAATCAAAATCAGCACAGAGGTATCATAACATCATACTGGGAGGCGAATGCTGATTGTCTTCTCTAATGTATGGGGGACACTGGGAGGGTCTATGGGGGACACTGACAGGGTCTATGGGGGACACTGACAGGGTCTATGGGGGACACTGACAGGGTCTATGGGGGACACTGACAGGGTCTATGGGGGACACTGACAGGGTCTATGGGGACACTGAGACGGTCTATGGGGACACTGAGACGGTCTATGGGGGACACTGAGACGGTCTATGGGGGACACTGACAGGGTCTATGGGGACACTGAGACGGTCTATGGGGACACTGACAGGGTCTATGGGGACACTGAGACGGTCTATGGGGACACTGAGACGGTCTATGGGGACACTGAGACGGTCTATGGGGACACTGAGACGGTCTATGGGGGACACTGACAGGGTCTATGGGGGACACTGACAGGGTCTATGGGGACACTGAGACGGTCTATGCGGACAGGCAGAAGGAGATTGTGACTCTTACCCGCACATCAGGGTGATTATACATAAAGACAGACTGTGGGGTCACAGTCACATCCTCAACCAACAGGAGCTCCAGTGTAGAAGAGACAACCGTCAGAGGCTCAAACTGAGAGAGAGAGAGAGAGAATAATTTAGACAACTCCATGTCCACTCCGTAGTCTACTAGATAGTTTATAGATAAAAATTAATTTGCACACTTAAGCTACAACAATACAACAATTTTAAGTACGTTACATATGCATGCTGGTATGCGTCACTAAGGCTTCATTAATAAGTTATTAATGTATTATAGCGCGACATTAACACAGGAAAGTTCATTGTAACCCTGTGTGACTCCATCATCACTTTCTCTCCAATGACCTAAGTTTGTTGTCTACTTGATGGCTTTTGTCAATAGCAACCAGCGAGCTAAAGAGGGCTGATCGCGTGTCTGTGGTGACAAAGCACCGCGTACACACACACACACACACACACACACACACACACACAGTTTCCTCCTCAGCTTTAAAGGAAACGAAACCAAGCTGATGTGGAGTGTAAAAGTGGAAGCTGCCCTATGTGTGTGTGTGTGTATGTATGTGTGTGTGTGTGTGTGTGTGTGTGTGTGTGTATCTCTGCACTGAGATGCTGGTGACTGAGAAACTCATGCACACACACTTACCCCAGGCAAAACAGCGGCTTTCTCCAGGTGAGATGTCTGGTAGCCGACTGCACTCACAGTGACGGCTGCCACGCCCGACTCGTGATGGACCACCACCGTCCGACGACCTGCAAATGACACACAAACACACACACACACACACACAACGCTCAAACATACATTGGTCTAACATACACTGCTCTAACACATACAAATCGCTCTAAGACACACACACTCTAACATCCAGTTTTAATCAGAAAGTTAATTAACCTCATTGTTTCATACCAAAGAAGAAAACAGAAAAAGAAAAAGACAAAAGGCAAGAAACAATGGAAGCAAGTATGAAGAAAATAAAGCATGTGAATAAAAGCAAAATGAAGAGACAAAAGAGGAAGGAAGGAAAGAAAGAAGGAAAGAAATTTGCCCAAGGAAATGGAAGAAAACTGAAAGAAAGAAAGAAAAAAGAAAAATGGAGAGAAGGAAAAAAAGATTAAAAAAAAATTAAATGCAAAAGAATAAAGAAATAAACTGGAGTGAACCCCACGGTGGAGGTGTGTTTATATCACTGTGCAGGAGTGAGCAGGGTACCGTGGAGTTTCTTCTGCTTGCTCTTGGTCTCCTCGGCGGTGTACAGCTCCATGGGCTGGCTGGACTCGAGGCTGGCGAGCGCCGCCCTGGACGTTTCCCACGTCAAACTCAGAGAGCTGAAGTTATCAAACTTCCTGCCCTGCTGGTCAAACGCCGCCATGTCCAGCTCCGGGTTCCGGTAATTAGACACAGGGACCTGAAGAAAACCAGTACAGAGAAGGAAGAGCATCACTCAGCGATGGAGGGATACACTGAGGAGAGAGAGAGAGAGAGAGAGAGAGAAAGAGGGGGGGGTGGGAGGAGGAGCAGCGCACCATTTGTTTGTTGTGCTGCAGCAGGGGACAGGACAGGTCGAGCTGAGCGTTGGTGTAGATGGGGACGAGCGCCAGTCGTGATGGTGGAGCGCACACGAACTTCACCACCACCGGCTCCACCGCCGGGAAGGGGTTAGTGAGCGTGGGTCGATTCCCCACCGTCACCGCCAACACCTGAGGGCGTGCGGGAAATACATCAATACATACACACACAAACCACCACAGAGGATCTAACGAAGCTAACAAGAGAACAAAACCGAACGGTTCCCCACCTGTTCCCCGAGGGCGCGGCACGTGGCTCTGATGTTGTGGGTGAAGTAGTTGCGCGACGCCGGGCCCGTTAGCGTTAACGTCACGCTGCCCGGATCCTCGGCTGTCAGGTTCCTGAAGAACTTGGAAGGTTCGAGGATCCACGGCTTCGGCCCGCCCTCGAACAGCATGTCTTTAGACGAGCCGAGAGTAACGAGAGCGACGAGGACCGGATCCACAGCCTGGGGGAGGAGAGAGGACAGAATGAAGACTGTATGGACACGGAGTCGGTCACAGTGCTTCCTCCTGGACACTTTGTCTCAGGAATGACCTTTAATCTGTATTTTTTGATCTGATCTCAGTAAAGGGAGCAAGAAATGTGGGCGGAGCTTAGATCAGTGCTACTTCCCTTCCGATGTGATTAATGGATGGATGGATGGCGAGACAGAATCCCAAGCAGCTTACTCTGTTCCCTACGTAGGGCAGAACCTAATGCTACTGTACACCCTGTGTCTTCTAAATATGTGTGTGAGCGAGCATGTGTGTGTGTGTGTGTAGGAAGCATGCATTAGGAGGACTCACTCTGAGAGGTGGGTACGCTGCGATGGTGATCTTGGCGCTCAGGTGAACGTTCCCGTGTGTGTAACTGACCAGCAGGTTGGTGTAACCTGGAGACACGGCCTGGACACGCACACCGCTGCAGTGCTGCTGACCCGGGGGCAAACGCCCTGAACACACACACACACACACACACACACACACACACACACACACCCATGTAGATCAATCTTCTGACTATCATACCGTCAGCTTATTAACCCTAAATGTCAACATGAATGAATGCAAATGTTTGTGCGGCTCTTGGTTTCTAGACAGTTTGCAGTTTATAACTATAATTTATAACGGAATGGATCCTCTCCTCTTTTTCTACATGGTCAGATCGGTACGTGACTCACCCTGTTGCACCTGAAACACGCCCTGATTTTCCATCTGGACCTGCAAATCAAAGTGTGAGCAGTCGCTCAGCGTGACCCTCTCTCCGTCCTCGGAGCTCAGCTGCCCAAAGATACGCAGCGGAAGCTCCAGAGTGAGATTCACCTGAGCCTCCACCACGCACGGCGCAAACTCCATCCTCACGGGCTCGATCACGTACACCTACACACACACACACACACACACACACACACACACACACACACACACACACACACACAAAACGTTACTCACTTACTTAATCTACAGATGTATTCTCACAGAGAGCTCAACTATACGAACGTCTTTTAAACTCCTCATTATAAAGCTGAGCAGCTGCTCTGTGTGAGGTGTGAGGGATTGTCCTGGAATCCCCAACATATAAGAACTGCAGCACTTCATCACCTCTTTCAGCATGGCATACGTTACCCCAAATCTCACGCCCTTCAAGTTCATTTGAGGGTCGAAACTCAGCAATCATAATGCACTTAAGGAACTACAATATAAACTGTTGCAATATCAGCAGGTCGACTCCACCCAGTGAGATACGAGAAATTATGAAATTGTGAAATAACCTGAAACACGCACATCCGTAATAAAAACGGGATGTCTGAGAGCATTATTAAAAGGATAAAGAAACACACACACACATACACACTCTACTATTGCAATACTACTATTACTAATGTAACTACTATGACTATTAATAATAATTCTAATAATAATAATAATAATAATAATAATGTGCTTTACAATGTGAAAGGAAAAAAATCTCTAATAAAAAAGTAACAAAATACAAAAAAAAATATTACTGAAAAAAAAAGATAATGAGAAAAAAATATCAATTTAACAATATAAAAAAACATATAAAAGATATTGTAATTTGTGTACACAACTAAAAGTGCAATCATTAAAATAGTATAAATATACGTACATTTAAATAATATTTTTTAATTATACAAATCTAAATATATTCTACAGAATATTTTTATAAACATAGTTTGTATTGTCTCATAAATGTTGTTCTCCCAAAAGTCTAATCTTTACATATTGTGAAATAAAAAAAATAAATAAAATTTTATTCTAACATCATCCAACGCAAACACACACACCTGGTATCACTGAATATGCAAATGTAATCAGATTCAATTAATCAATTAGAGTGTGGTTAGTTGTTTAATTGTGTGGCTCTGGCTCTCACCTTCATCTCTCCGTAATGCATGGGATTCCTCAGGTCGTACGCGTAGATCGTACTCACGCCGATGTCGCGCACCGTCGTCATCACACCCTTCACCGTCACCGTAGCGACGGCCGTGTTCGAGGAAAACCAGCTGAAGTTACCGCTTCCTCCGCTCGCCTGGAACACACACACACACACACACACACACACACACACACACACACACACACACACACACACGCTGATTAACTACAGCGACACAGAGGGTAAAATCACTCTTCATTCACTTAAACAACATTAAACACTTCACATCATTATTACTTAAACACTCTGAAACAACATTTTAAAACTATTATTTATTACAAGATTAACATGTAAACTACACACTAATTTTACACCATGTATAACACAAACACACATAGGATAAAGAAAAAAATGTATACACACTTCAGGAAAAGAAAACCTTGTATAAATATTTAAATACTAAATTTATTGCTCTACTTTATGTATTGATATATATGACTATCAATCATCATACTTTTTTTGACTGACTCTGTGGATGTATATATATATATATATATATATATATATATTATATATATATATATATATATTTTTTTTTTTAAATAGCTTGCTAAACATGCACAGAGGTTTATTTAGTTCATATTAGCATTTTCTGAAGTACTAGAATTACAATAATTTTTCAATTAATTAATTACATAAATCAATCTGAACTCTAATCCGTTTCATACAGAATAAAGTTCAATGAAAACTCGGTAAATTTCGGAACGTACCTTGATAGTGTACTGATATGCTCCTTCTTTCGGTTGCCATGGAAACGTGAGGATGGAGGGATTGAGGATGATGGGGTCGTAGATTTCGACTTCCTGTTCGTTCCTGACTGGAATAGGAAGTAAATGTTCGGTTCCTCTCTGAGAACAAGAGGGGAAAAAAGTGGATTATCACATGCACAGAGATAACTCATTATCACACACACACACACACACATACACACACACACACACACATACACACACACATACCCGATCGACCACTGCCCTCAGCAACCCCTTGATGACCGTCTGTCCGTTCTTCAGCGCTCTCACGCGGTGGTACGATCCATTTAGAGACGACTCCAGAACCTGAAAGAACTCCTCAGGGAAGGTGGGTTCTATCCGGATGTTCTGTTAGAAGAACACAAGTGTAAAAAATAAAGGCATAAAAAAAAAATAAAAGTAATTCCTGTGTCTAAAAACGGGTATGTTATTGACATGCAAAACATTTTGGACGGGAAGAAAAAAAAAAAAAAAAAAGTCTAATTTTCATAAAACTTTTTGTGTACCACCTTAACATCCTCTAAAACCAACACATGCAAGGGTGCCAATATATATAAAAAACAAATTTCACTTACATCAGAGAGATAAATCTTGTTGCTGGATTTGTCAAACACTTCGATGGATATCTCGTAGGTTCTTCCGGTCTCCAGAACCCAATGTTCTCCGGGCTTTATCTTAAACACTACAAAAACAAAAACAGACACAGCACAAAAGAATTTATCAAGTACAACAACAATAATTTGACAAAATCAAAACCAAGGCACCAAAATGTAAATGTTAAAGAACTTCAAAAGTACAAACAATGCATTATTGTGTTAACAAGAGGTAGAAAATGAAAAGAGGAAAAAATGTGAACAATCCAAAATTAATGTATAAAAACTAACAGTCAGATTGTTCCAAAAATGTCATTTTGAATGTTCTGTTCTGATCAGACTAAAATCCAAAAAAATCTACCTTGATAATAGCTGATATACTATTAATAGATCAACATCTTACAGTAATATAGAAACATGAGGTTTCATTTTAATAAATATCATGTGGCTCAATTTTTTTATCTACAGAAATAATAATGGTTTGCTGCATGGTGTGATGTACAGGACGAAAGATCATCTAAAAACTTTAAGATCTATACTTGACTTTTAAATATACAGAATGAAAGAAAAAAGAAACTATATTTGACATGGGATGACTACGGAAAATTTATTTTATGCAGTGTATTTATCTAAATCCCTTTAAAAAATATATATATATATATATATATATATATATATATATATATATATATATATATTTTATAATCACACAAACTTTTAAAAGTGCGGATTAGAACCAAATGTCAAATTCAGTTTTGGGCGCAAAATTTATTTTATTAACTATTAAACTAAAACATAATTTTTTTTATTTATTACTGTAAGTATGTTTAAATGAATGTACAAATTAAGCCAGTAAGAATAACCATAATATAATAATAGTTTCACTAACTGAGGTATCCGGGTTCCACCACATACAGCGTGCCGTTAGGAAGCCGAGACGCGCCCTTCATATCCAGAGCTCCACACTGAGTTAAGGTCGATCATTAACATCAACAGCGTCTCATTAACATCTAAACAACCTGACAAACGCCACAGTGATTTAAATAAAGTGACATCACATCACGGCTTTAGTCAAACTATTAAAAAAATTTTTTTTAAAAAACAAGGGGTTGAAGTTTTAATGTTAAACATACACCTATAATACTGTAAAGACAAATGTATAAAAGAGCAAAGTTTAAAAGGTTTTAAAGAGATTTGAACTCCCCTAACATTGGGCCAAAAACATGCACGCTGTGAAGGATACTCTTGTAATCCAGGACGATCTTGGTGTGTCCGTGCTGAAGGGCATAGACCTTGGAGGTGCTGGGTTCGAGCTCGGCCACCGGAGAGTGCAAATCTCCTCCAGGAGCCACAATGCTGTTCTTCAGCTGGAGCTCGTACTGATCACATGGCATGGAGAGCTCTGCGAGACGGAGCAAACAACATCAGACATCAGCATGGAACATCAGCATGACGTTGCCTTTAAACACACTGCTCTGACACAGACCTGTGATCTTCCCTTGGCGGATTTTCTGCACCCTGTACTTGATGGAGGATCCGGCGAGCAGGTAGACGTCGTAGGCGGGATTCAGCATGACGTTGTCCAGGATCAGCAGTCGCACCTCAGCAGCTCCAACATGCTGTAGAACACAGGTGAACATCAGAGGAACCAAAGGAGAAGAACAGAGAGGAAGAAAGTCCAAGAGAAAGCTGTACTGTATACGGCTCTGTATCAAAGCGGTTAATTTACCGTATTTCCAGAACAACCTCCCACCCACCCCCCTCCCCCCGACACGACCTCTGCTCATGTTCAGTCCAGCTGAAATGAGATTTTGGAAAAAAGAAGCCCCCCCCCATTTCCGTACCGTGTACAGAGGCTCCTGGAGTTTAGCTTTGAGGTTCGCGTGGCCAGTTTTAATCCCAGACACCAGGATGATATCTCCCTGCTTCCCCACTCTCTCCATCTCTGAGATGTACATCGGCGGAGTGTAGGTCGACTCGGAGAACTTTAGGACCCTGAAGAGGGGACGGGGGGGGGGATCAATCGTTCATCATCATGAGGGACTAAATGCAACATCTGGAGCATGTAGATGAAGAGTAGAGTTAATTAGTGTGTAAGGGCATGTGTGTGTGAGTGTGTGTGTTTTTACCGTAAGGAGCTGTGTGAATCGGGGAACACGACCATTTCCTTGCCCTTCACGAGGTTCCAGTCGAACACCAGACCTGCCAGCGTACTGAACGTGTTTCCTACACAAACATCATCAGGTTCATTTACAAACATGCAGAACAAACAAAGACCTAAGAGGAAACTGAAACTACACGCCTAAACAACACCAGATCATCTCTCTCTCTCACACACACACACACACACAGTGTACTTTTTATATGTGGACACTTTTTTTATTTGCGATTTTAAAGGTTAAGCAATTTTTTTTTTTATTTTTTAATATATATACTGAAAAATATACCCTTTGAAAAACAAATAAAAAAAAATAATTATGAATGTACTAAATTATTTATATAATTTTCTCTAAGAACTTTCTTAGGGCTTGTAATTACAGTCAACAGCCGCTTCAAGATGTTTGATGATATAATAATTACTTTGTAATGTCATTATATTATATGAAAAAGATGATTATTATATCATATTATATCATATCATATTATATTATATTATATTATATTATAA
The DNA here is from genome assembly GCA_013621035.1 of Clarias magur. NCBI lineage: Eukaryota > Metazoa > Chordata > Actinopteri > Siluriformes > Clariidae > Clarias > Clarias magur. The sequence goes on along the minus strand of QNUK01000662.1, from coordinate 38,270 downwards.
ACTATATTATATATTTTTTATCATAAAGATTAAACACAAACATTATACAATCGGCAGCTGAGTAAATTTGGAGGTTAAAATTATTAAAACAATCATTCATTTAATTTTTTTCTCGCTGAGGAAAGTTAAACTTTTTAAAAACTTATTACAATTATTATTTTAAACAACATTACATGTTCATGTCATACAAAATTAAGTCCATCAGCTAATCCTGGTCAGTTTGCACCTTTATAAAATAAGTTTTAAAATAATTAATAAAAGTTTTCTGGAACGTGCAATTTCATAATTATTATTTTTATTTCCCCAAAATAAATTCATTATGTTTTATTTTATTATATTAATCACGACAAAAAAATTTATGTCATAAACTGCAGTTATTTTAAAAAAAGAGCGCTTTGTCTGGAGAACCTCAGAAAAGTGCTGGAAATAATTTTAACATTATTATTATCAAATGACTTAACTCACTTAATGTCAAACTTTGCTTCTTGAAATTATTTCCCCCATACGCAAACACACACACACACACACACACACACACACACACACACACACACCTGACTGGCTAAACAGGTTTAGGTGTGCATGTGATTATGTGAAGTAATGCTTGTAGGTGTTTAAGTGTTATTTTAAGCCTATTACATTGTCATTCCTTCCTTTCTCTCTCTCAAACACACACACACGCCGTGTATAACCAGCAGTGCAGTAAATTCACATCACTGTCACACAGAAGCTCACATACATTCCACGCACATATACACACTCCCCAAAGCTTGAAAAACACTTGCTTCAGGTCACACTTTTAAAGACGTGTTTCTGTGAGCAGGTGCTGTTACACACGTGAATAAGTGTGTAATATGAACATGGTGATAAATCACTGAAGCTCTGCTGTAGTCTCACTGGTAGAGTCGTGTTTATTATGGACACTGGGGTCTGACACACACACACACACACACACACTGAATCTGTTCACACTCAGCTTTCATCTGTTCTGACACACACTGTTTTGTCTACAGAGCACAGAACGTGATGATTAAAAATACGCTTTAGAGCTTGAGGTGGATTCTAAACAGGAGGAGTCTGATTTTAAAACCTGTCAAGAACCTCACCATGCTCTCCCCAAACCCAACACCATGACGATCCGGAGACCTTCCTAGAGCTCTTTAAATGCTCGGTGGAAACGACACGAGGACTAGTGGACACTAAGACTCCTCCCAGAAAGCCCAGCTTGTCGACACACACTATACACCTATCCTGTAGCACATCAGTCAGACGCCGGAGGATCACTGCTTCACTTACACACACCAGCTGAAGGACCCCTGTCCAGTACGGCTGATGGCAGAGAGCAGGATAGCGATCAGATCAGATCAGAGAGAAACAAGGGAGAAACCCGGGTTTTTTAGGCTAGTGAGAAGTAGGAGAGACAGAGAAAAAAGATTCAGGGGGAAAAACAGAGCCATCTGATCGCCGCCACATGAATGGTTCTGACCCACTCTGTCCCTATTTCCTGATTAAAAAGTCCATCTCTCCCTCTCTCTACACAGGTGGAACCTTCCTTGTCCACCAGGATGGAGTCAAGGCCTGAGCAGGTACAGCAGAAAAGGCAGCAGTTACTCCTCGCCTCACGGTGACCAGGTTTTAAGGAAATAGCTCCGCCCCTGCACCTTTGAAAGAGATTATTTTCTGGGATTTCCTCTCGGAGCAGTCCCGCAACGAGAACCTGAGGCACACCTTCGACCAGGTGAACAGTGAGTTTAGCTGAAGGGTGCACTATTGCCACCCAGACTGTTCAATTATTAAGGAGAGTTTATATCAGGTTACGCAGGAGATTCAAACGGAAGGAACAGACTGTTAGTGCCAAAGAGCCGTGAGGAAATCTCATTCCGAATGGCTCATCATAATCCCATGGCTGTGTGTCTGAGCCAGGATAAAATACTAAACTGTCACCTGGCACGTTTTTATTTCCCGGGCATTAACAGCAATGTTCACAGGTGGTGTGAGAAACGTCTTGAATGGAACCTGGTGGCCCCTTATTTTGGCCAAACGAAAAGCACCAGTGTGTCCTCTTCCATTAATCTGGACCTCTGTCGAAAGTATGGACCCGTACAGGCCGTTAGAGCAGACTGCATCAGAGCATCACTGTGTATCAGTGTTACACCACACACTACCCAGGAGCCACGCCCCTCGCAGCGTTCTCCCCTCCACAAACAGACATCTGCTGTATCCGAGAGTGAAAATACACAAGTGTACCCATAGGGAAAATAACAACAAAAACAACAACAATAATAATAATGTGAATCAATCATGCACACATAGAGAGAGAGAGAGAGAGTGTGGGTCGTTCCTTCACATCTATGCAGCCATTCAGTCGGCCAATCATGTGACAGCAGCACAATATATCTAATCATATGGATAAATACCAACACCTGAGCACTCACACCGCACCACAGGCCACGGAGACTGTACCAGATCTCCACCCCATCCCAATGTCAGGCACGCACCCACCAAAGCCCCAGCCACCACACGCCCAACCAACCAGACCGCCACCCAAACGCACAGACTCTTACTCAGGAAGCAAAGAGAGATTTAATTTAATAAGGAGAAAGAAAGAGAGAAAAGAAAAGCATAAAAAAAAGTTGGAAAATATATAAAAATGTGTGCTATAAACACTGTGAGTAACATGAACTTTTGTTTAGATCTTATATGGAGTTGTTGAAATGTGTGTGCTTACAGAAACTTCCTGTCTCAACATGTTTCTGGATTCTTTTTTGTTGTGATTATTCTTTTACTTCCTGTTTCTGAAACACCTGAACCCAGGTGTTTCTAAATGTGAACAAAAAAAGATTAAATACTGATTACCTGCATAAACAATAAATAATTTAAAAAAAAGACTCAGACTAATTTCTGCGTATTTAAACTTAATTCATGTGTGTGTGTGTGTGTTAAAGTTTATGCCCCCACCTTCTGAATCCAGCGCATGTATAGTCAGTGCGAGGGGCGAGTCCTCCAGGTGGAGCTCTCGTGTGGTGGAGACGATCTGGATCTCGCTGATGACGTCCACGATGGCGTCGCAGCGTAACACCTGGCCCGTCACTGAAACACGACGAAAAATAAATAAATAAATAAATAAATAAATAAATAAACAGTCTATACGTCAGTAGAAGGTTGTGCTTTCTTACCGACGTCCTCAGCTTGAATAATACTGGTGAGGCGCGAGTGCTGAGTGGAGCTGGCTTGAAGCATGGCTCGGTGAGAACACTGACGCTCGTCCATGTCTAGGGCTTCGACTCTTGCCACCTCGGGTCTGTTTGATGACCTGTGCACGCACACAAAAACACGCACAGAGGCTTTAAAGACTGTCCTGTTAGTTATGACAGAATCATGTGTATTTGGTACACGAGCGCATGATCAGTGTGAAGTGAGGTGCAGCCCACATGCTTACACAGCCAGACACCTCAGCTCACAGGTACTAACATAATAACACTACTAACATAAACCCGGACCAGTTATTAATGATGTCACTCTACTGTTCATGACGTCATTTCCTCCATCTTTACCATCTGTAGCATCCTTCAGTGGTCTCCAGGGTGAAGTTGATCTTGGTGCTCCTCGCCAGAGGCAGCAGGACTTTGGGGACATTGAGTTTAGCAGCATGACCAGAAGACCAACCGGAAGTCAGGAGCAGCAGCAGGAACGCAGACCGGAAGTCGAGTTCTGCCATCAGGTGTCAGTTTCATTCACTTCAGTCTGAGGAGAAGAATAATTCAGGTCACTGATGTACAACACTCACACAAGTGAAGAGATAAACGTAAATACATAAACATACATAGAAGTTTTATTTCAATTAAATGAAATAAATAAATGTATTAATTAATTTAAAAAAGACACAAATAAGGGGGAGAATTCCCTGAAGTATAGGAGTGACCCCCATGTGCGCGCACTCGTCGCTCGTGCAGCCCTCAGCGTGACTTTTAACGGACACCCACTCGTGCGCGCGCGCTTTAGAACGTTATTCACAGTGATAACTAATTACCCGACGACTACAAGAGCACATTTACCTCAGCAACTACACACACTTAACTACACGGGTTTAATTCGAAAAAAAAATGAATGACATACACACTCTCTGTCGCTCACGCTCTCCTTTATCACAGGAGTCGCACGGAAATACCCGCCATCGCGCTGCGTGCCGACCACAAAACGAGGCTGCGGTGCATCCTGGGAAATGTAGGCAGTCATTCAAACCGAGGCTTCGTCTCAAAATGGCGCGTAGTGCCTTCAAATACATGTATAAACCCAGCCTGCGCGAGTGCCCTATATAGTGGATGAACTACAGAAAGTGATGGAGATTTGAGACACTTCCGGTTTCCGTACTTAAAGAGACAAAGCCCCATTTTTTAAAATGATAATTTTACTCGGATGATTTTAGTTTCGCTTTTCCTTCACTGAAGACAAATATCTTGTTTTTTGATTTATGTTTTTACGAATGTCTCGTTTATTTAGAAATATTAATGATTGTACACGATATGCCAGTCGATAAACTGCTGTCTAAATCTTTAAATGTAGCCTATATAAAAATACACAATAATGAAGTAACTACATGTTCATTATTAAACTAATCCAGGTGTTTACTGTGTGGTTTTTCACAAACGATCCTTTCATTATCACAAGGTCAGATAGGGTATTAATTATAAATGTACAATTATATGAGTTACAAAACGTTCTTATCTTTCTGGATGCGATAATAAATACTGTAGGAAATGATTAACTAAACCAGCAGTTATTTGATGATCTGTAGCTCTGATTAACTGCCTCCAACTGCTGCTGTGTAAAAGCACAATGGAAATGTTTAAACATGTTCAAAGTAATACAAAGTGTATGAAAAAAGTCAACATCATCATCAACAACAACAACAACAACAACAACAACAACAACAATAATAATAGCCGCTTTTCAACTATAATTCTTTCAGAGATTAAATTCTTTCCAATTTATTTTTTATTCCTATTTTAAATTTTCTGCAGCTTTCTTGATCATAAATTATTTCTAGTATATCCCCAAAGTATTTCATAGACTTATGTTATGAAGTTTCTATAAAAATTACAATATTTTAATACATATTATTATTTATTATTATTATTACCTACAGTGCCAAAGTATTTACACCCCTTGAACTTTTCCACATTTTGTCATGTTACAAGCACAAAAGTAAATGTATTATGTAAATGGTTCAATTTTTTCCTCTACAAATACAAATCTGAAAAGTGTAGTCTACTTTATAGAACCACATTTCACTGCAATTATAGCTGCAGGGTTTTTGGCGTGTGTCTTTACCAGCTTTGCATGTCTAGAGAGTGAAATTTTTGCCAGTTCTTCTTTGCAAAATAGCTTAAGCTCAGTCAGATCGGATGGAGAGCGTCAATTTTCTTGCCACAGATTCTGAGTTGGATTTAGGTCTGGACTTTGACTGGTCCATTCGAAACACATGAATATTCCCCTGTAGCTCTGGCTGTATGTTTAGAGCCGTTGTCCTGCTGGAAGGTGAAGCTCCACCCCAGTCTCTAGTCTTTTGCAGTCTCTAACAGGTTTTCAACCTGATAAGATGTTTTCAACGTGCTCCTGTCAGCACCATGCACAGGGTTAGTTTTCCATCACACATAGTGTTTCGCATTTAGGCCAATAAGTCTCATCTGACCAGAGCACCTTCTTCCACATGTTTGCTTCCACATGGCCTGTCACAAACTGCAAATGGGATTTCTTACGGCTTTCTTTAAACAATGGCTTTTTTCTTTCCACTTCTATAATGACCAGACGTGTGAAGAGCATGACTAACAGTTGTCCTGTGGACAGATTCTCCCACCTGAGCTGTGGATCTCTGCAGCTCCTCAACAGTTCCATTAGCCTCTTGGCTGCTTCTCTGATTAATGCTCTCCTGGCCCGGCCTGTCAGTTTAAGTGGAGCAGACCCCCTCTGCCCCCTGGACCTGTCTGACTCGTCCTGGTGTCCCTCTTCTGGTTGGAGATCTGGTCAAATGGACGCCCCGTGTGGTCTGTCTGGGACACGTGTGGTGACTGGGGACGGTTCCACTTCACCATGAAGACGCTCCTGTCCTCGGCTGATGCAGACAGCTGTTCTCTGAGGACTCGTGACTGCAGTCTCTCGATAGTTCAGTTCTGGAGTCTCCAATAACCAACTGGACTCCATATGAACTCAAACACGTCTCCTGTTCTACTGAACTTCCAGCCTCCTAACACACAGTATGAGTGCAGATCAATCCCTGCTCTCCGTTATCACCCAGATGAGGATTCAATTTAAATGTAATTTTTTTTAATTCAATTTTTTTAACAATGGACATTGTCTCAAAGTAGCTTTGCAAAATGAAAAGTGTGTATGAGTAAGAAAAAATGTGTTTAGATAATAATGAGATCGTCCCTGATGAGCAAGCCGAGGGTGACGGCGACGGTGGCAAGGAAAAACTCCAAATGAAAGAGTTTTGGCAAGAGGAAGAAACCTTGAGAGGAACCGGACTCAACAGGGACCTCATCCTCATCTGGCTGACAACGGAGAGCAGGGATTATATAACGTCATCATCAGGATAGGTTCCCTGTTGAGTCTGGTTACTCTCAAGGTGTGCTGATTACCTGGGGAAGAGATGGAGTGTCCACTTTTTTGTGTCAAGAGACAGAAATCATTTTAGAGACCAGTTACACGTCAGCACCTTCTCTGTTTTTGCCTAAAACGTTTCCCAGCAGAACATCACCCAGAGTATCACACTGCGTCCTCCCGCTTGCCTTCTTCCCATTGTGCATCCTGGTGCCATCTCTTCCCCATGTAATCAGGACACACACACACACACACACACACACAGTTGTTCACATAATGTAAAAGAAAACATGATCCACCCATTTCCCACTGTGGTCTGGTTCTGATGCCCACTTTGGCTTGTTTTGTGAGTTGCTACGTTGGAGATGCTGATGTTGTTTTTTTGATCAATTTGCCCCCTAGTGGAATAATGAGCTCTTTTATCTGTAATTATTCAGTTCCACAAGCACATGGGTCACAAACTGGATTAGAACCTTGCCTGGACCGGTCCTGAGCTGATGTATGCGAGTGTGTGTGTGTTCGTGTGTGTGTGTGTGTGTGTGTGTGTGTAACGTGATGTAAGATGTTGGAAAGCTTTAAAATGACACAGTTCAGTGAAACACTCATGACTCACGAGGCCCTGATGTAAGAGCTAACCTCATGGTTGAAGAGCTGCTGGAGCAGGCGCTGAATAATTTACTGCCTTTTCTTATTTTCCACAAACCTGCCTCAGTCGAGTTCAAGTCCAAACAAAGCTGACTTCAAAATAACACAGAAAAAAAACAGTGAGATAATCTCACTCAGCATTCCCTCAGAAAAACATGGAGCAGTTATCCGATGTTTCCATTCATATGACTGATGGAATGAACCTCTAACAAGAAATATTTTATTGAAATTTGAACACATTTTTGTCAGTCTTATCGTACTTTACCTAAGCATTCACCCCCGACCTGAGCTGAAAATATCTAACATCTGAAATGCATGCTCACACACGCTAATATGTCATTGCACCACCTTTAGCTTTGATTACGGCCGTGGCATCGTTTCAATAATTTTATGCAACATCAAAACATTTATTTCCGCTTTAATTTCTCTCCAAGATTTTGTACTGATGATGTGAAAGTCAGACCGCTGTTCTCCAGCACGTCTCAAAGATTGTGGTCTCTGTGGTGTCCACTTCATGTGTGGAAATGGTGTCTCATTCTCTCATGCCCCATAGCAAACCGAAGACTTTTTTTCTGATGTGTTTCACTAACAAATGGTTTTATTATGGACACACAGCTGTTTCGTTCCAATCCTGTGAGTCCTCATCACACTGTGTGTGTGTGTGTGTGTGTGTGTGTGTGTGTGTGTGTGTGTGTGTGTGTGTGTGTGTGTGTAAACTCTCTTACTTTCACTATTAAACACAGCCCTGAGTTCTACTGTTTTTTTTTTGTTTGCTGTTGATTTCACTAAGCAGTAAGTGATGTTTTCCTGTTCACATTTCTCTATAGAAGACGACGAGCCACCACTATCCTTCCAGGCTTTAATAATGCATTGCACAGTTCTTAATCAATTTCAGATAAACATCTTCCAAGTTGTTTTCTTTGCTTGGTGCAGGACAATAATTTGACCCTCCTGAAACAGAGGATGCCCTGTGATGGATTGGCACCCTGTCCAGGGTGTGCCCCGCCTTGTGCCCTAAGTCTCCTGTGATAGGCTCCCCCCAAACCCCCCCCCCCCCCATGACCCTGAATACAGGATAAAGCGGTGTAGATGATGAGTATAAGTGAGTGAAACAGAGGAACATCTTCTCCACGACTTGTTGCAGCTGAACCTTATTAATCACTGCAGTAATGATCCAATGGAAGCTTCTTAACTATTGAAAAGCTTTCATAGTTAAATCCAGGTGGATTTTTTTGGGCCGGTCAGTGTATCAGTGTATTTCAGCACCCCTGTCGAACTCCAAGTCTTTCTAGGAAAAAACTGCTTGAGACTGAAAGGTTAAAGAGCAGTTTAAGAGACCGAGTAAAACCACACCAGTACACCCAGGGTTGTTTATTCTGTATTAAGGTAGAGATCTAGAGAGTACTGTAAAGAACCACACTTAATAAGCATTATCTCCAGGATTGCTCAGGATTTATCTCCACCCATCTCCTCCTCAACACTAACTAGTTTCGCCTGCTGAATTGACAAGCAAACATCACTTTGTCCCTTTCTATGGAATATTTTGTATAGAGTCATGAAATACTGTATAATTCCAACTAAGTCCAAACAACAACACTGCTTTTATAAGACTGCATTTGGAAGATTGGCATTAAAGAATGTCTTCCTGAGACACAACCCACAAAACTCGGCTCCTGAACTAGTCCGAGCCTCACTGGAGCTCCAGGCAGAATGAACACGAGGTTCTGGCTGGAAAGAAAAGTGAATCCATGTTAAAGCTCCTAAACCTGAGGCTGCTGTTAAACCGGGAGGACATGCTCCGGGGCTGTTAAAGACAGATGGCATTGTAACGTCTCGCATACTGTAAATGCCAGGATGCTGTAACTCAAAGTCTAGTTGCCTCTGCCAGGTGGTTAAGACTTGATTAAAGATGGAGCTTTAAACAAAAATCTTGTAGCTTGTATAAGAGTCATCAATATTTAGAGTGGAGCTTTAATAAAACAAAAAAGGACGTCCACATGAGAACATGAACAATAAAATGCAAGAATTTCCAGAAATGCTGATAATTTTTTTATTTTTTGGTGATAAATTTGTTGTTTGTCATCTTTCATGAAGGGTGCCAATATTTTCGGGGTCACCATTAGGACAGATTATTTTAGGTAACATTACGTCACGACAGAGCTGACCAGAGCTGACATTAAATCTAATTACATTTATTTTCTATTGCGCGTTTAAGAATGATCATTGTCGCAAAGCAGCTTTACACAATCAAAAGAAATTATCGAAGTTCTTGTAAAATGTGAGAAAATGTGTATAAATTAAAATGATCAGATGGTCCCTGATGAACGAGCCGAGGGCGACGGCGCTGAGGGAAAAACTCCCTGAGATGTGAAGAGGAAGAAACCTGCAGGGAACCCATCCTCATCTGGGTGATAACGGAGAGCAGGGATTGATCTGCACTCATACTGTGTGTTAGGAGGCTGCAAGTTCAGTAGAACAGGAGACGTGTTTGAGTTCATATGGAGTCCAGTTGGTCATTGGAGACTCCAGACCTGAACTATCGAGCGACTGCAGTCACGAGTCCTCAGAGGACAGCTGTCTGTATCAGCCGAGGACAGGAGCGTCTTCATGGTGAAGTGGAACCGTCCCCAGTCACCACACGCGTCCCAGACAGACCACACTGGGCTCCAACCAGAAGAGGGACACCAGGACGAGTCAGACAGGTCCAGAGGACAGAGGGGGTCTGGATCACTGGCAGCTCATGAACGGAATGAATCACAAGGAGAGATGTTTATTATTTTATGATGAAGAGATGAAGTATTGAAACTGAACTATTATAGAGAAAGCTTCCTGCATGACATGACTCATAAAATACGATTTCAGAGATGTGTCTCAGCACCTCAGGTTTACGTCCTGATTCCTGGAATATCGCCTGGAAGCTGTGAGCTTCACTTCCTGATGACAGGATTTCCAGCTTCATAAATACAATTTAAACACAGCACTTCTTCCGTTTATATTCACCTTCAGTTTTTAATTAAAGCCTTTCGTTCCATGACTGCAGGTCATGAGCAGAATACGGCTCTGTAATGTCGCAATGTTTTTGAAACCACATTTTAACCTGCAGCAAAACCACATCATCATCATCATCATCATCACTTCACAGGGAAAACTACTTCCTGTCATTTTTCTCCTCATCACAGACCTACAACATCGACAATTATTCCTCACAGGGACTGTGTGGTTTTAGCTTTCTTTAAAAAAAACAAACTAAATATAATAAATAGATTGTGTGTGTGTGTGTGTGTGTGTGTGTGTGTGTGTGTGTGTGTGTGTGTGTGTGTGTGTGGTGTTCTATCAGACAGACTAATGCTGCACAACAATTCAATTAAGTTACATTTTATTTACATAGCACTTGTAGTCACAAAACAACTTTACAACTTTACAGGATTAAGAAAAATGGAATTCAATTAGAAAAAAATATAAGGCAATATGTACAGTATACATGATAATGATCAGATTGTCCCTGATGAACAAGCCGAGGCCGATGTGAGGAAGAAACCTTGGGAGGAATCAGACTCAACAGGGAACCCATCCTAATTTGGATGATAACAGATAGTTAGACCACAAACTTGTTGCTGAAGATCAGAGTTAGTTTAGAGTTGGCGTAGAGTCCGATGCTGACTTCATACCTGATCACACATGATGTAATCACGAGGAGAGCGCACGTGAACATCAGCACGGTGTGTTAATTACAGTCTGGGTGTCAGGGATTACCCCTAGAGGGCGCCAAAGCACCCACAGACTCCATTTTGTGTTTTGTTTTCAGTTGTAGTTTTGGTGGACTCAAATCCCCAGAATGCACCTCAGTCAGGTGATGTGGTGCTCACCTGAACTGAGGTTGCTAATTGTGTTTGTTATAAATGTTCCTGTGTTCAGTTGGTGTTTGTCTTGCATCTCGGTTCGCTTTGGGTTACTGTTTGTTTTGGTGTGTTCTTCCTAGCTCTGTGTTCTTCCTGGCTGTGTATTCTCCTGGTTTGTCTGTCTCCTAGCCTGTCTGTCTGTCTCCTAGTCTGTCTGTCTGTCTCCTAGCCTGTCTGTCTCTGTCTGTGGGTAATGTCTAGTCTGTGTAGCTCCATGTCTAGTTTGCCATGTTTATAGGTAGTTTATCCTGGGTTTAAGTTCATGTCTGTTCTTTTGGTTCCCTGTTTTGTGCTTTATTAAAGACTTTTGGTTCAGTTCACCTCTGCTATCATGCCTCTCTTTCGTCCGGCAAGCAGTAACCGTGACACTGGGATTATTACTATACTAAATAAAATAAGTTATAAAATAACATTCTTGTCTGTTCAACACATCATGATGGAACTCTAAGATGACAAGATAATATAGAAATGTTAAATAAATAAACCAAACCAGCTCGTGAACTTCTCCAAGCCTCCAAGGATCAAACCAAAATTCTCACTGTGAAGAAGGATGAAGTGAATCCACGTTAAAGTTTCTGAACCTACTGTAAAACCTGGGCCTGCTGAAGAGCAATAGCGTTGTAATGTCTTGTATAAATGTCAGGATGTTGTAACTCAAAGCCTAGTTGCCTCTGCCAGGAAGTTAAGACAGGATTATTTACAAAGCTTTAAACAAAAATCTCTACGGCTCGTAAGCGAAAAAAAAAACATTATTTAGATTGGAGCTCTGATGAAACCCGCTGGTGAGAACCGAAGACGACGTCTGCGTACGTAAAGATGAGAACATGAAGAAAAATAAAATCCAGAATCCTCTTCATGTTTCTGGAAGCTCACTAGAGAGCAACACAGGAAGAAATCAAGTGTGTGAACAGAATAACAGAACAAGACGAGGTACTCTGTGACTAGATCTACAGGAGCTTAAATAAATCTCTACAGCCAATAATTACTCCCTTATTACACACACTGTGGAACATGTGAGGCTTTATAATGACATTCACAAACATTAACATGAGCGACATGGACATCTCTAAAAGGTTCTTCAGATATTTAAGTGTCATTGTTTCCACAGAATAGTTCAACTTGGAGTCACTTCTGAAAAGAAAGCGATTAAGAGTCAATCGAGTGGATATCTGAGAAGTATCACCAAATGCTCTATTCAGGCCATATTTATCCAAAGAACCCTTGAAGAACCATTGAAGAACTTTTCATCCTAAGAGCGAACCTGGAACTAGGACTGTTTTGTCACAGCAGTGACACCGTGTGTAAAGGTTATGTAGGGTTCTTCAGTGTTTTGTAAAGGTTCATTGGATAAAAAAGGTCTCCTTATAGGGCTCTGTGCTTTGTAGAGTTCTAAAGAGAATCTTCAGTGCTTCCTGTAGAGGGATGAACCCTTAGGAGTTCTAGATTTAGCCTTTTATTCTAAGAACAGAAAACCTCAGACTCAGATAATTAATCCAAAGACCTGCCTAAAACCCTTTAAAGAGTGCACCAAATACCTAGAAGATTTTGCACTTTAGCACAGCGCCAACATTGTGTAAATATATTATCTTTAAACACAAATGCTTCTTTAATGGTTCTTTACTGTTCGTAAGGTAAACAAGGCCTTCCAAAAGGGTTCTGTGCTGTGTTATGATAGAAAAAAGCTCTGCTGTAGAGTTCTACAGATGGACAGATTAAGAGCCAATGGAGAACTCCTTGATCTAAATGTATTTGTGTTCACTGGGTGATAATTTGTAAAGTGCGAGCAACAGAAGGTCAGGTGTAAATTTTTTACATGCTGTTTGCGAGTATTCACATATATTATTATTGCAATTTTCATCTGTTATTTCCTTTACATAAGTATCACGGGAAATGTTGCATGACATCTGCACAAACGTTTAAAGTAATCAGTTAAAGAAGATCTTTAGGAAGCCACATCTGGTCGGACCTCTGGAGCCCTGTTATCTCATTTTATTAAAATATTTCCCCTGGAGCGAGGAACAGTCCTGCAGCGTGGCATGCAGAAATCACTATGTTTTCCACACAACAGTAATTCACATACAGTCAGGTTAAAACACACACACACTTTATAACTCTCTCTCTGTGTGAGATGATTAAAGCTTTCACTTTGTGAAGGTGTGGATTCAGACTGTTGCAAAGTGCTGAAACTGGAGACTCCTTCCATACAGTACATATCTGATCTAGTAATTAGAGAGTAAAGTGTGAAGTCATTGTGAACAAGCTGTTACTACAGAAACATGAAATAGAAAATTAACCAGCAACCTTGTGACCAACCAAAATTATTCTGATACATATAATGGACATAATTTACTCATTATTTGAATTTATACATTAAAGTAGACTCTAGATTAAATTAGATTTAACTTTATTTTCACTGTGCAATGTACATGTACTGTACGAGCCAGTAAAATCTAATTAATAGGGAGAGAAAACTGACTGTCCAACTAATGAGGAGTACTTTTGTTCTAGCTCATATTCATGAAGTCATAAGGAAGGGTTTAACCCCACCCCTGACTCCGCCTACATCTGTAACCTATGTAAGTTTAGAATGAGCTCCTCCTGTCAGACCAATCAGAATTCAACAGCATTGCAGTGAAAAAGTCGTAGCCCTTAAAGCTCAGATCATTTTAGCTGTTATTTGTTTTCCTGGTATTTTACGCCTCAGGATTGTCCAGTGTAGAGTGATGTATCCTTTTTTTTTTTTTTTTAGCACAACCTAGGCAGTATGATGAACTGAATTTTATTTCATTTTAACCAATTATACAAACAAAATTTTTTTTTAAATGGGTCACACAGGCAAAGAAATAGCACAGATACACATGATCACAAGTTTTCAGGTGTTTCTATGACCAAATAATAATAATAATAATAATAATAATAATAATAATAATAATAATAATGTGCTCATTATCAGAGTTCTACATTTTTGTGACATCATTCCCATATTCCCATAGTGGTCAAATGTACATGTTATAAAAGTAATGATAACTTTTGTTCTACCCAAACGTACAGTTTGATGTCTGAAGCCTCCCTGTTAACACAGCGGCAAGGCTTCCATAGAAGCACTTATATTATTTTGAATCCTCATGGACCTGTGCTGTGTTGCCGGCACGGATCTGCTTGAGCTTTCATTATTATTAAAACGGCAGCATATGCAGTGTGAACGCGACCTCTAATGAATCAAACAAATTAAATCTCAAACACTGATTCAGATCACTCCCACAGCCGATAAATAAAAACACGTTTACATTTAAGCATTTGGCAGAATCTCTTATACAGACTGCCTTACAAAAGTGCTTTGAAGTTTCCATTATTGGATAAATCCTTATTCATTTTAGTGGGGGGGTTAACCCCAAAATCTATGAAACGTACAAGTCTTTAGTCATGGCTTAGAGACTGTCAGTGACTGGACGGACATCTAGAGCAGGTTCCCTCAACAGCTTTAGCACTCAGAACAGAGAACGGTGTCAAAATGTGAAGTAAATTGACGAATTAGCTTCACTTTTGCTTATTGTAGCATTATTAGCCGTATTAATTGAGCTCACTCAGTCAGGATCACAGCTCAGTTAGCTCTTAGCTCATTCTTAGCTGATCCTGTTCAAATGATTAGACTTGATTAATTCACTTTGCTTAAACAGCACGTTAGCTGCCTTTAAGTGAAAGTTCTTACTCAGCGAATATGGAAACAAATCTCAATATACTATAAATTACTTTATGCCTGAGTGAGTGGAAGCGCGTGCGAATCAAACGAATCAGATCCAGATCAGTTCGATTCATTCAACCGGAGTCACATCTCTGGAGTCGATTCCGTTCGAAAGAGTCGGTGAAGTCGGTGTGTGTGTTAGAGGTTAAAGCCAGGTCTGAACGCAGTTCCTCTTTAGCGCTCAGTAATCAGACACACACACACACACACACACACACACACAGAGACTCGGGAATCAACACACACAGGTAAGTTTACACTTCAGGTTCGTGTGTGTGTGTGTGTGTGTGTGGATGCTTACGAGTCAATTTTGTGCCGTTATCTGATCTGAGAATGAAGAGTAATTGAAAGTGGAGATCAACAGGGAGATCTAGTGGATCAAAGAGATCCGGCGCGTGAGCATCGCGATCCGTTTGATCCGGAGAGCTCGCGGTTACATTCAGCGGCCTCTGAAATACACCTTGTTTTTCTGTCCGTTTGGAATCTATCCGTGATGATTCCTATTATTATAGGGGATGATTGAGGGGAAATATTCACATGTGTCAGTTATGTAAATCAATAACGTGCTCGAAGTTTAATGTTCACAAACTTCAGCTTAAATCAAAGTGGATCAGAACCGTTAGAATAATGTTCAAAACATCCTGTAATAAGAAGAGCACTTCGGTTTGATCTTAAACGTCTGTTAATCTTATATTATCTTACTTTTTTTTTTGTCGCTCCGTACATTTAAATAAGACACATCGAATATGTTTGTGACTGTCTGTAAAGGTGCGAAATAAATCCAGTGCAGAAATAGAAAGTCTTCACTTCTCTTGTTCCGAAGAAAATCTACTGCATACCGAGTCACGTGACTACGCGCGCCTTCCCTCCAAGAAACGATCAGGAAAACTTGGCGTATTTAAAAGCGTATAGTTTTTTGTTGTTGTGTGTTTTAATGTCAGGGCGTTTATGTTGGAGGGAGGGGTCATGTTGGACAAATGTTTAATCTAAAGAAATGTTCAATGATTTCTATATTCAGCCATCAATATGATTCTAAAATGGCACAAATAAGATGTTATTGTTATACTGTTATATTTTAAATTATTATCGTATGTTTAAAAATGATTTCATATGTAGAAGTATTTATGTTTAAAATCTCTTCCTGCAACACAGAGGAATTCTGTTTGATCTTTAATAAAATTTGAATTAAACTCTAATTCCTGTAATACTGTTTACAGGACAGACACCCTAAGTCTAATTCCTTTTGTTTCTTTCTTGTTTTGTATGAAATTATGTCACAACATGCAAAGAAAAATCTGAAGAAAAAAAAAAATCAATCAATCAATAAGTATGGCATAAAAATGATATCAGTACATTTCACTTCAGTATGTGGCAGAATTTGTGATCTTTAAAACAGATAGTGACTGTAGGTTTCTCTAGTTTCTGTGATAAAATATACATGGATGCAGTTTATCACAATAACGTCATATCGCTTTATCACTCAGTAGAAACTGAGCATGTGCAGAACTGTCTCCTCGATTACTGTCTCAATTAAACACGGATCTGAGGGATCATTCTCTAATTCGTTACTGATTCAGTTTATTTCAGTGTAACGACCTGCGTGCTGGAACAGTTTAAAACCGGCGGTTCTCTCTTTACGTTCATCTCTCATTTAGAATCAAGAGGAAAAGTTTGTCCACCCCTTAAGACAAACGAAGGACACTGACTTTGTACCAGCAGGACATTTAGTGACAGATCGATGAGCAATCATCCTTCGTTATAGCAAACAGAAGTGACACCATGAAATATAATTAGGGAAAATAAATAAATAAATAAATAAATAAATTAGTTTAAAAGCTTTTACATTTACGCCTTTATTATAGCCTTTATAAGACTTCATCAGCTGATATTGCCTAGTTAACACCTTAAAGCCTGTAGCTTTGCTGTCTCACAGGTCCAGGGTTCTCCCAGGAACCCAGGTTGCTATCTGTGTGAGTTCCCTCTTCAGCCTTCTCCAGTTTCCTCCCTTATCAGAAACATGCCTTTAGATGGACTGGCTATGTTACACTGCTCCTTAGGAGTGAATGAGTGAGTGTGTGAGTATCAGTGTGTGAGTATCAGTGTGTGTGTATCAGTGTGTGTGTGTTTGTGTTGATGTCGGAGGCGGTCACTCAGTTTCTGCACTTCACATGAGCACACTGTCATCTGGTGAAAGTATAAGCCAGAGTCAGGTGACCTTTGACCTTCAGCACGCACTTCAGTCAGTGAGTTAACACGGAGTTACACGGAGAACCTGCAGAACCCATACGGTTCCACACGAGGGACATGAGCATGAGGATTTAATGATGGAATGCAGTTTTTTTTACTTTATGTGTGTTATATGATTTATTCTGATCTATTCATTTACTTTAAACTTTATAATCTGTTTATCACACGGAGGAAAGGAAAGAAAAGGTCTGAGCCAGAAAACGTATCTCGCGTGTACGTAAATGTATCTGGATAAATAAAAAAATCTAATAATATTCACGAAAGATAAAGAAATTATTATTTCCTAGAAATTGTATTTTTTAGCATAATTATCATTTTTTATTGGCAGATCAATTTAACTTCTTACTAAAATAATATGTATATCACTTAATAAATAATAATTATATGTGTATAATATAAATGTATAAATCTTAAATGTATAATAGAAATAATAATAGAAATAAATGTTCAATCTAATATAAAATCTAATAAGTTAATAATAGAAATAAATATATCATAGAAATAATATTTATTATATATTTGTTACATATTATATTTCCCCAGAAACAGAAATATGTTTAAAACAAATTGATAAAATACTTCCAGGTCGAGGCTTAAGAGTCTTACATTTGCTTTGGTTGTAAGTTTACTTTAAGAAATTTGAAATACATTTGGCTAGATTTAACATATTTGCACTTGCCAAGTGCAGCTAATCAACTACAACCGCTTGATTTATGGTCAACTCCAGAATTATTGGCACCCTACTAAAAAACAGCTACGTAAATCTCCCAGTGATTACAACATTTCATTTTCATTTCATTTTCCATATCATTTCAATATTTCATTCCGCAGCACGGCCGTCAGAGCTGCTGTAGTGGAAAATGTATCAACACTGACAAAACTGAATCCAGAACTCAGCTGCAGCGTGGTGTAACTGTAGCGATGTCCTGTGTGCATGTCATGTTAGTAATATCACATAATGACACATTTTTGTCCTGACCTCAGTCAGCGGTGGGCGGAACACAAGGTGACAATCGTCTGTGGCGTTTTTAAGAATGACCAAGCGAGATTTGGGGAAATGGAACGTCCTTGCGTGCACTCTCGTACTCCTGCAGACGTGCCTCGGGCAGAAAGACTGCACCGGAGTGGACTGTCCACGTCTGCACCACTGCATTGAGGAGGTTCTGGAGAGCGGAGCGTGCTGTGCCACGTGTCTACAGCGAGGCTGCACGTGTGAAGGGTACCAGTATTACGACTGCATCAGGGCCAGGTTTAAAAACGGGAAGGTTCCTGAAGGAGAGTCGTACCTGGTGGACTCTGGCAGTACGGAGTGTTCGTGTCCCGCAGGCGGTGGCAGGATAAGTTGCCGCTTCATCCCGTGCCCTGAAGTTCCTCCTCACTGCATCGAGCTCTCCGGGGCGGCCGAGACGTGTCCCCACTGCCTGCGCTTCGGCTGCGTCTATGAGAACCAGAAATACGAAGCGGGCCACTCCTTCCACATGGATCCGTGTCAGGTGTGTCACTGTCCCAACGACGGTGGTGACCTGATGTGCTCGGTGATTCCTGATTGTCCCTCAGAAACGCTCAAGAATCTGGAGGTTAAAGAGAATGATCTCCAGATCTCCAAATATGAAAACGCTAAAGATGTCCCTGGTCAAGCTAATAAATTTCAGAGTAACTCAGTTCCGATTTACACTGAGAACAGGTCAGAGTTTGAAGAGAGTGAGGACTACGACTATTTCCCAGAAGCCACGACAAGTCCAGATGCTTCCATCCCATCTTCTGCAACTCCTCCAGGTCAGAATCCACACGATGGTTTTCATGAAGACACCAGAAAGGAGCTTAGAGAGACACTGGGCGTGTATGACGCAGAAGAAGATGGAACCGACGACTCACTACGCGTTACTACAATTAAGACAGATGCAGAAGCTTCCGAAAAGTTATCATCTCAGACAGAAACAGTGGTTAGACCCACTCAGGTTCCTCCAAAAGAAACCACACCCAATACCACAGTTGACTTCGGGAGAGCCGAGAAAAACCCTGACGATGGCGAGAACCTTCAGCACGCCATCCAAGATCTCAACACTCTTCCTACACAGCAGTTCATCTCCACCACGTCACCACCAGTGGACCCGAACAGGCAGCCGGAAACCCCGGGCAGATCCCACCTGGAGAGGAACGACCTGGATCTAACACCCGACAGCTGGAGAGGTGAGTGAGTGTGTGATGCGAGCGTTTCTTTTAAAATGAAAAGATTCTAAAAAACAAAAGCCGTTCCACATGACGGCTCATTACATCTGAGAGAAGTATGAGCTACAGAGAAGGGGATTGTGGGTAAAAATAACTGGCAGAGGAGCCGAGGTGCATTCTTCTGATACCATGACTAAATGTGGAGGAAATCTGCAGTGCTGTGTAAGATGGTGAATCGGTTCATTTCAGGCTTCCTTAGTGTTTGAATCCAAAGAAAACATGATTTGATTCAGTTGAACTCACTAACCAGCGAGTTCGTTCCCTGAGACTGTGTGTGTGTGTGTGTGTGTGTGTGTGTGTGTGTGTTGCTCCGTTCTCCATCCTTAAAGTTAACAAGACAAAAAAAGCACATGCGTCAGAAATCTTAAAGTTACAGCTTTACTTCTAACTGTTCCACCGTGCTGACACTGGAGACTCCTTCATCAAAGGAAACCCGACTGCATCAAACACGACTCGTTTTCTGATTTTTTCTCACTTTGTCTCACTCTGTCACTGTTTTACTCTGTCTGACTTGTGCACTGTCATTGTCTTACTATCTGTCTCGGTTTCATTCTTTCACTGTCTCACTTTCACACACTATGACTGTTCCACTTTGTGTCACTCTGTCATACTACAGTCTCACTCCGTCACTGTCTCACACTGTTGCTGTCTCATTCTGTTACTGTCTCACTCTGTCATTGACTCACTTTCTTTCTGTCTTACTCTATCACTCTCATCTTGTCTCACTTTGTTTCTGTCTCATCCTGTCTTTCACACTCTATCTGATACTGTCTTACTGTCCTACTGTTCTGTCTCGCACCCTTTATGTGTCTCATGCTGTGTCTCATGCTGTGTCTCATTCTCACTCCTTCTCGCTCTGCCAGTCAGCTGTCCTGCAGGGTTTACCAGCGTATGTCGTGCGGCCGGATGCTGAGCTTCTCCCCGACACGGCGACGCTGTTCAGACCTGCTCCAGCACCTGGACTTTATAGGAATGCGTAGCATTTCCACAGCAGAATCGGCTTTACGGCCGGCACTGATGATCACGTTGTGTGTGTGTGTGTGTGCTCGAGGCAGGACTTCGACTCTCTGCACGCGTCAGACAGAGCTGTACTCATCAGGCTTTATTTACGGCCGAGTGTCGGGGACGACAGCGCAGATTCCTCACTGTAATTGTGAGAGATGACACGCACGTCTGTAGTAGCACAGAGCGTTTTAACGTTAAGACTCGTTTAGTGTGCTGAGTGCAGAATCTCTTCATTTGTACAGTAGGAACATTTAACTCGTCAACATGCAGTTAAGTTGAAATATGTTGGTACAGAGGAAGAACCAGACACGAGACCAGGACAGCATCAGGACACGTCAGTGGTGATGGCTGATGGGAAATGGAGCGTTAATTTAACACTTTCATCATTCATATGAGCCCAGCTGGACCGACAGAAACACTGGAGGTTGTTATTTTAGCTCTTTGGAAATGTGCTGTGTTGAATGAACCCTGGGAATCGACCCTGGAGTAAATCGCCTTCAAATCACATAACTGCCTAATACTGACCCTCGAATTCTATACACACCATCAAGAACGTCATTCGAAACTAATCCAGGTTAATCAGGACAAAAGTAATAGCACCCTAATAACACATTATATATACTGTATATTATATATGTGAAATTTTGTGAAACTAAGTTCCAAAATTTGTTTATTTTTCTTTCACACAGATATAAATTCACTGGTCTACAGAATCACACAATTTGCTCAATTCGCACCTTCAGGGTCCAGGTTCGATTCCCGCCTCAGGTCTGTGTGTGTGCGGAGTTTGAGTGTTCTCCCCGAGCTTGGTGGGTTTCCTGCGGGTCCTCACACAGTCCAGAGACCTGCAGATTAGGCTAATTGGTGTTCACAAATTGTGTGTGTGTGTGTGTGTGTGTGTGTGTGTGTGTGTGTGTGTGTGTGTGTGCTGACCAGAGGCCCTACCACAGTTGTATGTATGTATGTATAAAATGGGAATAAATAGACTGGTCACAACAGGCCTCCCACGGTCGCTAGATGGACAGAAAGGTTCCTAGATGGGTGGATGGATGTATTATTCTAACCACTAGAGGCGCTAGACTGGAAAGTCTGTTTACAGCTGATTGGTGTACGTATATTAATACACTCATATTCACATTCTTCCTCAACACTCATGTGAACAGGATTATTATTTCTCTGATCATCACTGTAACACCTGAGCTTTCAACATCTTTTTGTTATTATGATGATTTCTCTATTCTTTTTTGTCGTGTATTATCTCTACTGCTTCCATCACGCTAATCACGTTATTCAGTTGAGTTATACACGCAGTTAGTTCCAACCTGAACTTTATTAAAGACCCGTGAGGATTCGTTTGATATAGATTTGATTCAGTCTGAGTTTTAGTGGTTATAAAGGCACAGGGGCGCGAGGACGAGCTCTGCCTCCGTCAGCGGGTTTTGTGGCGGGTCGGACCGGTCCGGTTCAGGGGTCAGTGAGTAAATGGAAGAGCTGCAGAGTGACGACATCCTGTGGAGCAGGAAAAGGCGTTAGTGCTAATCTCCACGAGTAATGAGGTGGAGTGGGCTCTGTGCCGAGGCCCGTGGGGGCGCTGGCACTCGGGTCCACTCAGAACCTGCTCAGACCATCAGAGAGCTTGTGAGAGGGAGAGACAGAGACAGTACAATATACTACTTCCTCTACCTTTAACTATTTCTGTGATTTTCTTCCATTTCCACCCCCCCCCCCCCACCGGTTAGTGTTGCGCGGTGTGTGTAGGTGTGTGTTCGAGACAACCGCCGCTAATAAATGAGCTCAGTGTGTTTTAGCATTGCCTCATCACTACCTATGACGTTATCTCTCCTCCTCAAAAACTCCATCCTGAGTCTTACTGCTGGCTTCAGGAATGAAAGACCTCATGTCCTCGTCCTCGTCCTCCTCCTCCTCACCTCCACCCCTCTGATAAATGCAGCAACACACACTAGATTTAAAATAAGTACTATTATAATAATTAATACATTTCAATTAATTATGCAGTGAGTAGACGTGTGTGTTATCTGTAGTGTGAATATCAAGCACGGGGTAGAGGAGAGACAGAGACAGAGAGAGAGAGACAGAGAGAGAGAGAGAGAGAGAGAGAGAGAGAGAGAGAGAGAGAGAGAGAGAGAGAGAGAGAGAGAGAGAGACAGAGAGAGAGAGAGAGAGAGACAGAGAGAGAGAGAGAGAGAGAGACAGAGAGAGACAGAGAGAGAGACAGAGAGAGAGAGAGAGAGACAGAGAGAGAGAGACAGAGAGAGAGAGAGAAATAAAGCTGAACATGACATCATTGTTTGCGCTTCCTAAAAACATCAGCATTTATAGAAACTTTCTGCTGAATCGACTCATGGAGGAAAAAATACCGAGCGGTTACAGCATACAGTGACGTGTGAAAGTATTTACTCCCCTCTTCTGATTTAATTTTTTTTGCTCAATAAATAGTTTCAGTTCCTCTAACAGACTGTAATACGAGAGAGAGAGAGACAGACAGAGAGAGAGAGGCACAGAGTGAGAGAGGCACAGAGTGAGAGAGAGAATCGGACAAAACGATTTACAGGCTTCGTGAGGTCTCTTCGGTGTAATTCCTCCGGACTATTATAGCATCCCTCTATCCCAAGACCGACCGTGCGTGGCCCCTGGCTACATCCTCTCCGAGGTGACCCCAAAAACTGGGCAGCGTGAGCCCCCAGGCTAAACATGGCGGATCTAGAGGAGAGAACCTCGACAAAAAAATCAGTGTCCTGTTGCCTTGCAGGCTTGACCACTTGGTTGTGGAAAGGCTAAGGGAGGAAAACCCTGACAGAAAAGCCCTCGTGTCTCCGGGGTGAGGTTTTTGAGCCAGAGACTAGGACAAGGACAGTCTGACGTAAAACCTACGACCTGAGGACCTCGCTGTCACCGTCCCAGCTTGCTAGGCCATGGCAGACGAACCAAGGGTTTAAAGGGTGGGGCCAGGACTGCGCACCCTGCACTCCACCATAAAGCTCCATTGCGCAGGCTATAGGGAAACGTCCACGGTTTTCGACACACTCTTTCCAAGTCCTGTAGCGATGGGGGAGGGGCGAAGTCGGCAGGTGGAAGATGACACTGGAAGCCGCAGTTCCAACCCTGCATGCAGGCGGTTCAGGATATTGGTCGCCTGGTGCTGACATGGGGATGACAGCTCCACTCGGCAACACCCTGAACGACCAAGCAGCTTTTTTCAAGGACAGCACTGCTTGCTCCAATCCGGAGAGGGGCCTAGAAAAGGTGGCCTAAACAAAGCTCATCCCTTCGACGACCCAGTTGGCTTACCGCTGCCGACGGGCATCTTCAAATGCGGTCAGAAACTAGATAGAAAAGGAAAGCTCTCATCCACCCGGAAGACTGTGACAGGACTACGTGTAGCATGCTGGAACATCAGAACCATGCTTGACTCAGCAGACAGCAGCCGCCCAGAACGCCGCTCTGCTATCATCGCACATGAACTGCAAAGACTGAACATCGACATTGCAGCACTTAGCGAAGTACGTCTCCCCGAAGAAGGCAGTCTGCAAGAACAAGGCGCCGGGTACACCCTTTACTGGTCTGGCAAGCCCGGATCAGAAAGACGGCTCTCCGGTGTTGGCTTCATGGTCAAGACCTCCATTGCCTCCAAGCTGGAATACCTACCAATAGGCCACTCAGACCGCATCATGTCTATGCGGCTTCCACTACGGAACCATCAGCAACAGCATGTCACCCTATTCAGTGTGTACGCTCCAACCCTGCTGGCTGAACCTTTAGATAAAGAAAGATTCTACAGCGATCTATGCACACTCCTGCAGTCCACTCCTGTTGATGACAAGATCATAATCCTTGGCGATTTCAACGCCAGTGTAGGCCAGGATGCTGAAGCCTGGAAAGGTGTCCTCGGCAAGCATGGAGTGGGTAAATGCAACGACAACGGGTACCTACTCCTGGAGCTCTGTGCAGAACAGCAACTCGTCATCACCAACTCTGTCTTTCAGCAGAAGAACAGCCGGAAGACTACCTGGATGCATCCTCGATCCAAACATTGGCACCTCATTGATTATGTCATAGTGCGCCAGAAGGACTTGAAAGACGTCCTACACACCAGAGTGATGCCCAGTGCAGAATGCCACACCGACCATCGGCTTGTCCGCTGCAAACTCAAACTTCAGTTCAAACCCAAAACGAAAAAAGGAGGGAACACAAAGAAGTACAAGATCAGCAGTCTCCAGTCTGCGAACGTGGAGACCGACTTTCAGGAAGGCCTACAATCCAAGCTTGCCAGCCTTGATGACCTCACTGAACCTTCCCCCGAAACTTTGTGGCAACACCTGAAAAGCGTCATCACCTCTACATCTGCAGAGGTACTTGGCTTCTCCACAAAGAAGAACAAAGACTGGTTCGACGAGAACAACGAAGAGATACAGGAACTGCTTCGTAGAAAGAGAGCTGCTCACCAAGCGCATCTAGCTCAGCCTTCCTGTCCTGTGAAAAAGTCGGCCTTTTGTCAGACTTGTAGCAACCTACAGCGCAAACTCCGGGACATCCAGAACGAGTGGTGGACCAGCCTAGCCCATAAGACACAGCTTTGTGCAGACATTGGGGACTATAGGGGCTTCTATGAAGCACTCAAGGCAGTGTACGGCCCTAGTAATCAGACCCTGAGTCCCTTGCGCAGTACTGACGGTCAGGCGCTCCTCTCGGACAAAGTCTCCATCCTAAACCGCTGGTCAGAACACTTCCAGGCTCTCTTCAGTGCTGACCGCTCTGTTGATAGTGCTTCCATCCTGCACATCCCACAGCAACCAGTGAAGTTAGAACTAGATGAACCACCCACCTTGGAGGAAACCACCAAAGCCATTCAACAGCTGAAAAGTGGCAAAGCAGCCGGAACAGATGGAATTCCCTCAGAGATCTGGAAACATGGGGGTCCTGCTCTACATGCCAAGCTCCACGAGCTCTTTGTCTGCTGTTGGGAACAGGGGGAACTCCCAAAGGACCTCCGTGATGCAATCATCATCACTCTGTACAAGAACAAAGGGGAAAAGTCGGACTGTTCCAACTACCGTGGCATCACCCTCCTCTCCATTGCTGGAAAGATCCTAGCAAGACTGCTCCTCAACAGGCTGGTACCCGCCATCGCTGCTGGCCACCTCCCCGAAAGTCAGTGTGGATTTAGGTCAAACCGGAGCACCACAGACATGGTCTTCGTTCTGCGACAGCTACAAGAGAAATGCCGTGAGCAGAACAAAGGGCTCTATATTACCTTTGTCGACCTGACAAAAGCTTTCGACACTGTGAGCAGGAAAGGAATGTGGCAGATCCTGGAACGCCTTGGATGTCCGCCAAAATTCCTCAGCATGGTCATCCAGCTGCATGAGGACCAGCGAGGCCAGGTCAGAGTCAACAGTGACCTCTCAGAACCCTTTCCCATCCTCAACGGAGTGAAGCAGGGGTGTGTCTTAGCGCCGACTCTCTTCAACATCTTCTTCAGTATGATGTTGAAGCAGGCCACTGAAGATCTTGATGAAGATGACAGCGTCTACATCCGGTACCGTCTCGATGGCAGCCTGTTCAACCTCAGACGGCTGCAGGCCCACACAAAGACACACGAACAAATGATCAGGGAGCTCCTCTTCGCTGACGATGCTGCACTTGTTGCTCACTCAGAGAGAGCACTGCAGCGCATAACATCCTGCTTTGCAGACGCTGCCCAGCTCTTTGGACTTGAAGTCAGCCTCAAAAAGACGGAGGTCCTCTACCAGTCAGCACCCAAGGACGAATACCACCTCCCTCACATCAAGATTGGTGACACGGAACTGAAGACAGTCCATCAGTTCACCTACCTGGGGTGCACCATCACATCAGACGCCAAAATTGACAAGGACATCGACAGCAGGCTAGCGAAGGCAAGCAGTGCTTTTGGCCGGCTGTGCAAGCGGGTGTGGAACAACAAGCACCTGAAGCAAGACACCAAGATAAGTGTCTACAGAGCCATCGTCCTCACCACTCTCTTGTATGGCTCAGAGTCGTGGGTCACCTACAGTAGCCACGTACGACTCCTTGAACGCTTCCATCAGCGCTGCCACCGCACCATCCTTGGCATCCACTGGAGTGACTACGTCTCCAATGTTGAGGTCATGGAGCGGCCAGGGGTCATTAGCATTGAGGCCATGCTGCTAAAAATACAACTTCGCTGGGCAGGGCATGTCTACAGGATGGAGGACACTCGCCTACCAAAAGTCACCCTGTATGGTGAGCTAGCCGGTGGTCATCGGGACAGAGGGGCACCAAAGAAGCGGTACAAAGATCGCCTAAAATGGAGCCTGAATGCCTGTCACATTGATGACCGCCGGTGGTCCACCCTTGCTGCTGACCGCGATGCCTGGCGCTCCACCATCCTCACAGCTGTCTCCTCCTTTGAAGACTCCCGTATCGCCAACCTGAAGGACAAGAGACTCAGGAGGAAGAACCGCAACACCACAGCACCCAACACTGACCAAACGCTACCTTGCAGTCGCTGCCGGCGTACCTGTCTGTCACGGATTGGTCTACTCAGCCATGAGCGCGCCTGCAAACGACGTGGACAGCCACCCTTGTGATCTTCGTTCGCGAAGCCAAGCCATGATGATGATGATGATGATGATTTAATTTAACTGGTTATGAGGATTTTTATGAATTTACACATTTTTGTTTTTGGCAAAGTGAAAGTTATAAAGAGAGCCGGGAAAAAGAACACACACACACACACACACACACACACACACACACGAAAAACTTTAATTCACAAATATTTAGTGTGACGCGATCTAAATGTAATGTGATTTAAAAGCTGAATCGGAAAAAGGTAATGTTTTAAAAATGTAAAAAATATATTTTTCAAATTCAAAAATCATTTAAGTTCCTTAAACACACATTTAAATCATAATTTAAATACAAACTTTTATTTTTTTAAGGTTTTGTGAGCACTCAGTAGTGAACTTGAGTTATAGTAAAAAAATATTTCCTTGAGCAGATGTGAATAATTCTCATCGTTAATCTAATGGTGCGAAAGCTCCGCTGCACTACCCATCAGCCCCAGTGAGTCTCATATCACTGAGACCGTGTTTAATATTCACCGTTCACCCGTCACGTGTCATTTTACTATTATTTCCAGTTCAGTCGCACTATTTAGATTCTGAGTTTCAGGTTGTCAGGATTTTTGTTGTTGTGTGTTGTTTATCGTTGTGTGTTGTTTGTCGTTGTGTGTTGTTTATCGTTGTGTGTTGTTTATCGTTGTGTGTTGTTTGTCGTTGTGTGTTGTTTATCGTTGTGTGTTGTTTATCGTTGTGTGTTGTTTGTCGTTGTGTGTTGTTTATCGTTGTGTGTTGTTTATCGTTGTGTGTTGTTTGTCGTTGTGTGTTGTTTATCGTTGTGTGTTGTTTATCGTTGTGTGTTGTTTATCGTTGTGTGTTGTTTATCGTTGTGTGTTGTTTATCGTTGTGTGTTGTTTGTCGTTGTGTGTTGTTTATCGTTGTGTGTTGTTTATCGTTGTGTGTTGTTTATCGTTGTGTGTTGTTTGTCGTTGTGTGTTGTTTATCGTTGTGTGTTGTTTATCGTTGTGTGTTGTTTATCGTTGTGTGTTGTACATTTTGCTCCGTGTTGTTTTCATCCTGTGACTCGTGTGTTTAAATGAAGCCTTCAGCTCCCGGACACGTTACAGGGCCTCTGAGCACAAACGTCCCTCAGCCTCGCACCAGGTTTCAGCCGCCCGAAACTCTTGTGCTTTCATGAACGTTTACATTTCACACCCCTGGTTGTCTCCAGCGACGCCTCCACAGGTCCAGACTCCCTGTAATAAACATCACGGCTGTGGACACACTGCGGCGCTGACCCTCACACACGCTTATTCATCATTCATTCAGGGGGAAAAAAAGGAAATGAAAGCTGAGAATGACGCCACAGAGACAAAAAACGTCTCATATTTCTTCACACAGAGGATTTTTAAAACGTACACAAGCTTGTTTTCTGGAAAAGAGAAAGAAATAAAGAGAGCTGACGAAAAGAAAAAAACGATTTGTTACTTTTATGCCTTAAATACTGAAATACTTGGAATGCACCAGTAATGTGATGCGCGTTATATGGATTTATAATCTATTATAATTCTCATAAAACGTTAAAAATAATCAAGCGTAGTTTTATCTCTGTTATATTTTCTGAATTAATTTAATTAATTTATTATTAATAATAATAGCATTCATAATAACTATAAAGAATTGATGTATAAAATTAATAAATAAATTTAATAAAGTAAACGAAAAACCTAATTGATTATTATTCTAATTTCATGACAATTAAATATGTTTTCTCATTCTTAGTGGTAGTAGAAGTAGGATATTTATATTAGTAATTACATTAATTCATTAGTTAATTAACAAGGAAATGTGCTAAATTAATTATTATTTAGAATGTCTCACTAACACTAAAGAGAGCAGAATAACTATTTATTTTTTAGGTATTTATTGGACCGATCATCTTCCTTTTCATTCCTTGTGGATATATTTTCCCCAAGTGTCTTTACGCAGCCTCTACTAAGACTAAGACCTCACGTCTCTGCACTAATCACGTCTACGTCCTTCTGAATCGCCTCTGAACCGCCCGCGTCGTTCTGTTCACGGCTAACGCTTAGCTACAAAGCTAACTAGCGTCTAACGCGAGGCTGAATCCCAAACCGCTCTCTAACCCCTGATCAAGGGCACTAAAGTGTAATCAGTGTCAATCTGCAGTAAATCTGGTGAGTTTCTCAGGACTGAACACCACCTGCATGGTTTCTTCTCCTCACCTGGAGCTCCTACAGAGAACCGCTCAGAGTTTAACACGACCCTCACCTCATGTTCATTACAGTACAATAACCGTCGCTCGCTAACTGTCAGTCGCTAGCTCAGCCAGGCGTGGTTAGTTAGTTCTGTCAGGTGCGGAAGGATATGAGTGGGCGGAGCTAAATAACTGGTTAAATAAAGAAACAAATCATAATCTGGTGATAATAAATGCAATAACACAGGGACGTATAGCAGAGAGGTGCTCTGGGAGAAATAATCAAGGCTGGTAGTTTCTGTAATCCTCCTGAGACTGTGTGTGTGTGTGTGTGTGTGTGTGTGTGTGTGTTTTGTCTCTGTTCTCTATGTAGAACCTTATCAGCATGTCCACAACACCAGCTTTCACTTCCTCCTTTTGTCCTGGGCTCGGTGGGGAACCACACGGGCATCGGGGGACGTTATTACGGCGACATGAATGTTTAATGTCAGTGCTGTGTCAGCCTGAGGTCACTGAGGTCACTGAGGTCACACAGTTTACTCGTCTGTAGGAGCATTATTAGGTTTTCTACAATTCGCCCCACTTTCTTCTGCTCTGTTTCACGCACATAAAAAATAATCTGAACTCGAACTTATTCAGAACAAAAACAAACCTGGCTTACAAAAACAAATGATAGCGAAACATTTAAGATGATTTAAATAGAATAAACATTAGAAGTGTCCTCAATTTTGACTAAGCAACCAACAGTGTCAGCAGCAAATCACCGCCACACCTCCACAGCTCCTCGTCCATGTCTCACCGAGGGAGCCACACGTTCAGGACCTGTCTGTTTACTCTCTCTACATCTAACAAACTAAAGAGAAGAAGGTTAGAACCCAAAAATCTCACATTCAGACTCATCAGGTCAAAGGACAGTCTTCCACTGATCTAATGTCCATTCCTTGTGTTTCTTGACTGAAGCAGGTCTCTTCGGCTGGTTGTTCTTACATTTACATTTACGGGCTGATTAACCCAAATATCTAAGAAACAGGTGCACTTAGTCTTCATGTAAGGATTGGCAGATCTAGACTCCGCTATACAGACACCTAGAGGAAGTTCATTCCAGCCAGAACAGAAAACAGTCTAGATGTACAGTATGTCCTCCCCCATCCCTGATACTGTAGATGGTGGGACCAGACTGGAGTGCTGGAGGGTCGGGGGGAACGTGGGGCGGGGCGGGGCGGGGCGGGGTGTGAACAGAGGTGAGGCGTAAGCGGGTGCTGAGCCGTTTTTAGCTTCACAGAAACGAGTCATAAGTTCTGTGGTTTTGAATTTGATGCAGCAGCCACAGGAAGCGGAGACGTGTGTTGGTGTGGGAGAACGTGTGAGGTTGGAAACAAGACAAGGTTTTTCTGAAATAATGCTTTCTTTACCGCAATTTGAGCATGAGCGTGAAGTCTCCCCCAAACAGTGATGTTGAAATACTGTGTGTCTACATGTCTGAATACTGTTAAACACACTGTATGTCTGTCTCTGAGAGACATTGATGTGGGCTCCAGTCTGAGGTTGTGTAAACCTCTGCTTTATTCTAATGAACTTGTCCTCTGCAGCAGAGTTAGCTCGTGGTCGTCCGTTCCATGGGACAGTTTCATCAAACAGTAAAAGCTTGGATGTCTTCTGTATTAAGGTACCATATGAGAAATATGAAGGAGAACTTGACTGTGACTGCTGGTGAGTGTAAATGTGGTCCAAAAAAAAAAAAAGATTAGTTTTTTTGTGTGTTCTGCTCATTGTGAGGCTTTGTTTTCTTTATTGTAGTTCGGTGTCCTTCCTGGTCTTACCGCTGCCTGTTTATTTAATTCATGGTCAGAATGACGGCCATGTTTGCTTCACATCTCTGGATAAAATATACACGGAGTACACACACACACTTGTGTCCTGCCTTTGTCTTGTGTATGAGTGCATGCCTGATATTTAATGCTAATTAATTTATAGTTCAATTTATTTATATAGTACGTCTGACCATGTGTCACAGTCCAGGCAGTATCTAACGTTACCATAAATCTCTACTTTTTGTCTTTGTTTTAATTCCGTCCCCGTCCCCTTGTCCTCATTTTCCTCATATCCATGTATATTCATAGGTACCCCTGACTCAGTATGTACAGTATGTTCATATGTGCTTAAAGGTGGAGAGATGTTCATTAAACGTGTGTGTGTGTGTGTGTGTGTGTGTGTGTGTGTGTGCGCGCGCGCGCATCCAGACACCAGGGAAGTGAGCGTGTGCTGTGAAACTGGTGAAAGCTGGGCCTCTGCTCACGGTCACTGCGACAGCATGAGGACAGATCCGGGTTCCAGCTGCGTGTAAGTCACCTGCTCTCACTGCCACTTCCTGTTTGTGATAGTGTTTGCTGTTGCCATGGATACACACTCATGACAAAACTGTGTGTTGAAATCAGACAGTTGATTCGTTTTGTATAACCGCATAAGCCTAACCCTGCGTTCACACCGAACGCGGCCAGAGCGTCAAAACGGCCGGAAGTCATTCATTTTCAATGGGAGCCGCCGAAGGGAGTTGAAATCAGCTCAACTTTATGGTAATGAGCTACGACGCGGTTGAGCGGCAACCAATAAAAAGAGCAGAATTCCTCCGCTTGAGCGGATTCTGCGGAACGCAGTCCTGTAAACGTTTGTTCCGGCGACATTAGTTCCCAAGCGAAATGGAGGAGAAGTTAATTATTGCAGTAGCGGCTTTCCCGGTTATTTATGACATGTCTCTGTTTGTGTACAGGGACATTAATAAAAAAATAATTAAAAATGATGCGTGGACAAAGGTGTCTGAAATTGTTGGTGTTTAAATATAACATGAAATATAATATAATAATTTAAAAAATAATAAATTCGACTAGCAATTCACAA
This sequence comes from Clarias magur, assembly GCA_013621035.1. NCBI lineage: Eukaryota > Metazoa > Chordata > Actinopteri > Siluriformes > Clariidae > Clarias > Clarias magur. The sequence goes on along the minus strand of QNUK01000662.1, from coordinate 6,209 downwards.
TGAACAGAAGCCACACCATACAAGTGCCATACAAATTAATTTCTTGTTTTCTTCCACATTTTGGTCTCCATAAGATCAACAAGCTTGCTTGTTTTGCGGCCCCTTTAAATACAAGAAAGGCGTTCGGTCTGCGTCAGAGCGGTGACCGGGGGGCGTCGGCGGCAGGGAGCGGCGAGAGCGAACTCTGACGATCTCTCGCCGCGTTCGGTGTGAACGCAGGGTTTACTCGCAGTGGTTTATTATTGTCCTCATTCACGCTCAAACTTTTGATCCCTTTACAGTAACATGATAAACCCTCGTCCTCTCGCCCACCTCGCTCTGTTCCCTTAGTGTCAGTTCCTCTGTCCTGAGGAGTGACTACATGTCACAGTTCGATCTCTGCCTGTTACACAGCGAGACTGACACTGGAGACTCCTCACATTGGTGATATGAGTGTGTGTGTGTTCCAGAGAGTTAATCCCCGCGCTCTGAGGGATCAGGATCAGATCAGGTGATGATTGCTCTGCTGGTTCTTCCTCTCGTTGTATCTCAGGTGGGTTCAGAGGCAGTGCTGTCTGAGAGCGCTGAGAGACACCCGCTGTTCGTCTGGAATGAGCGCGGCGAGACGGGGGAGCGACTGTGGAGCCGACGCCGCTGACCTCTGTGACTCGCACGCGGTAACGTCAGGTCCTCTGAGCACACACACTGAGAGTAGCGTTAGAGCCAGAGTACTGTTACACTCAGAGTACGTTTACAGAAAGAGCACTGTTACAGCGAGAGTATCGATACGTGTAAGTACCGTTGAACTGTTTGACGGTTTGACAGTCGGTCAGTGTGAGGATGTGTGCCAGGCGTTTCTTGTCCTGGCCTCGGCTCCGCCTCCTCACGTGTGAACGACTCAGGGTGAAGGGACTCGTGTGCCGAGTGAACATGAACTCGCTGTTTCCCTGCAGAACGGCGAGGTGACGAGAGCACGAGCGGAAGAGCAGAGGAGAGGGAACATCTACACTCCCCCAAAAGCACACACCTTTTATAATGATATTAAAAGCTTAAATTATTACTAATTTTATTTAGTTTGATTTAGTTCAGTTTAAATAGATTCAGGAATTTATGAAACTCTTATTGCAAACGGAAATAAACTAATTTCCCTGTAAAAATGTCAACTTTACAAAAATGATCAAAGTATCGATGTAAATTCAAATGTGTTAACACTTTCTCTCATTTGCAAAT
>QNUK01000661.1:317500-339416 GCA_013621035.1 Clarias magur | reverse complement strand
TGATAGGCTCATTTACAGAAATGTATTTGTGTGTGTGAGTGTGTGTGTATGTGCGTTTTAATCACTTTCACTGTTATTCTGCGTGGGCAGGTGCTTGATGATGCAGTATCATTTATTAATTAGTTCATGGTAATCAGATTCCAGCAGCGAGCTGTCACTCAGCCCCACACCCTCGAACGCACGAGATGCAGTGTCCTCTCTGTAGCGCTCATGCATGACTTCCTCTTGTTCATGTAAACCTATCTGCATTCGAACAGTTCCATCTGTCTCATTCCTCTGACACTGGAGTAGTGTTACATACCTAGCCTAACGTTCACTGGTTGCCTAAGATTCTGCATCTCAGTCTGTGTGTATCAACAGACTGTGTCAGGTTTAGTGTTTTTGCTGCTTTAACACACTTGGCTCCAGAAGGCCTGGATAATTAGCTGATTAATCAAAGCAAGTGTGTGCAGGAAAAACACAACCGTGAGCGGGGGCCACTGGGCTTCTTCGCCTGGCAGTGGGTGGAAAATAGTAAAGACAGATTTTTATGGAAAGGAAAAATAAAAGCTTAAAGGAATTTTGCGTTCGACAGGGACAGTTGTGCGGTGGGCAGATTTGGGGGGAGAAAAATCGAAACCACCTTGCTTTGTGTAAAAATGTCACACTAGAAATGTCATGTTTTTGTGTTTAGGTGGGTAAGAAAAAACTTAAATGACTTGAATTGGGTTAAGCACTATTTCCATATGCACAGTGAAATAGATTGCTGTGGTACAAAGATTAGGTTTTGCAGCAATGGAAAAGGTCATGTGATATAATGAGTTCAGATTGACCCTGTTCCAGAGAGATAGGTACAGTACGTCAGGGTAAGAAAGAAGCACATGACGTTCCCACTGTACAAGCCTCTGAAGGCAGTGGTATGATCTGGCGTTGCTTCAGTTGCTCAGGTCTAGGCTCAGCAACGTTACAGTATGTGGCAATAAAATTACTTCAGTTGATGACCTGAATGTAGATTTTCTCTTCTCTCATGGCACAGCTATATTCCAGGACTCACATTGTGAAAGAGTGGTTCTGGGTGCGTGAGGAATCATTTTCACACATGAACTGGCCTCCACATTTTACACCGTCATCAATTAATCAATTAACTGGTCTATAGGACGTATGTATCTTGTTTCTGATATTTTAGCTTGATTTGAATTTGTATAGCTGTTGAGAGCTCCATGTAAACACCCGTCTTTAACTTATGCTCATTTACAACATAAAAAAATTTGCCTAATCTCACATGGCCTTCCGTTCTCTGTACTGTACAGTATGTGCTCCCCAGACAGCGTACCCCACAGTAACATATGTACTGTACCTAGTGCTTTGTCTAATATTCTGTGTAAGATTCAGCCAGAGGAAACGAAGTATAATATGTGCCTGTTGGAAAATGATGACTAGATAAATGTAGAATAGTGAAAGGTCAGGATGTAGGAAGAAGTTGCTTCTTCCATGGCAATTTGTCTCGTCTGTGAAAGCTGTAATTTCTAAACTAAATGCTTTTAATATAACAAGGATTTTCTGTCTCATAACTATACACTTGTCCTACCGAATAATATGTTTTAAGATACATTAGGGCTGCATAGATGCAAGGAATACGAGAATAGAGGTACTCACAGATACTGATACTGCTACTGCTACTGGTGTTTATGAAAAGGTGAGAATCCTGAATAGCGGTAAGAAGTCAGGGGTGTCGGAGTACAGGTTTTATGTAATGTCAGTTGTTGCTGTGTGCTGTTAATAATTATGTTTTTTTTTTTTTTAATCAGTATCTAATGGAGAGTGTGATGCTGTCTGACCTCAAAATTTAAAAATCCTTTGTACACAATCATATGCAATATGTTATGCAGTGAAATGTTTGTATTATTGTCCGTGACCTAAAATGGAATAGAATAGAAAGATTCCAATACAGTAAAAGAAAGAAAAAAAAATGCACTTATAAAATGCAATACAGTTAAACTAAAGATAGAAATTCCAATGAAAAGAATATAAAAAAATTAAGTTCACAAGTTCACAAAAGTTACAGAATAAAATAGAATCTGCATAAAATGTATGCAGGCAATTTCACAGTCATAGTCTGTATAAATAAACATGCAATGTTGGAATTTAATTCATTAAAATCTCTCGAATGGGACCGGCACTGCATGCAATGGCTGGATAGTATGTGTTTGATATCCAAAAATCAATAACCTAGAGCCTTTCCCACTTGAGGCCCCACTCGCATGGTTTATGTTTAAAGGTAGCTCAAGCATGCAGCTTTGGTTTTATCTAAATTTACACCTAGAAGCTTTTTTAATAATGAAACAGGTTGTTCAGCACCCTTCCCTCAGTTATTTTATTATCCGCGTCAAATGTGCGCCATTATCACATTCAGCCTGCGATTATATCATGCCATTAGGGTCATATGATTAATTTGTGTTAAAAAAATAGGCATGCTTTAAAATTTCTAGATTTAATGCGTTAATGTTGACAGCCCTAGTAAAATATAGAAATTACACAGGATTTACTGAATGTTCAGTGTGTAAATGTAAACTGAATAAACATATATAAATAAAATGTATATAAATATAGAAAGATAAAAATATGATGTATGTGTCAGCAGCAGTGTTATTGTACATGTTCCAAAGTGCAAGTTATATCATATCATTATATATTCAATCATAATATGAGATATCGGTATCAGACTGTTTTTTTTACGATAACCAAAGTATCGACTGTCATGCACACTCGTAACACGACCGGCACTAGGACCCGGGAGTAATACGGTCGGGTTTTCAGGAAGCATAAAAGGAGACAAAATGGCGCTTCACATTGCTCAGTCATTGAGTTCGCCCATGCCTTGTCTGACGCTTCGCCGACTATTCTGTGAGTACTCACCAATTCTGGTCGCTTCTTTGATTGAGTGTGTGTTGCTAGAACGCGGGTTTATTTGTGTAGATCCTTGCTCTTTGTGTAAGAGAGTTCTGAAACTAATCGCGTGGTTATCCTGCCTACTCGCGCTGCTTCCGCGTTTTGGTTTACCATCCACGCTACACGGGCTAACTGCTAAGGCTTTTCTGTTCATCCCTCGGTTGCTCGTGACAGAATGACTGAGCCTCAAGCAGTAAACCCAGCGGAGTTTGCTCGCCTCTGTGATGTGGTTGACCAGCATGCCGAACTGATCAATAAGCTCCGTGGTGAAGTCGTGTCTCTCCAAAAGGACCTCCAAGACGTTGCGGCCTTGCGCCGCGAGGTGGCGGAGCTACGGCAGGAGAACGCGATCCTCCGTGGGGTGGCTGCTCAGTCGGCTGTTGCCACGCCCGTCGCAGCGGCTGCGGGGCCGTCCCCCCCCCCTTCTGATGTGTTTATAGCTCTACCGGATAAGTGGGATGGCACAGATGGGAAATGCAGTGTTTTTCTAACCGCGTTGGATCTTGTGTTTGAGGTCAATTCCACCAGATACTCCACAGACCGACTGCGCGTTGCGCTTCTCGTCTCGTTGCTATCCGGGCAGGCAGCTGAGTGGGCCACGGCGTTTCTCCGATCAGATTCAGATACTGCTTATTCATATGGAGAATTCACCCGTCAACTAAAGCTCACATTCGAACATCCTGCTGCTGAGGTGGAGACCGACATGAAATTGGATCATCTGCGGCAGGGAGGGTCGTCCGTGAGCCGATACACAGCGGATTTTCGCACTCTCGCCGTACAGACCACCTGGGGAGACGCCGCCCTCCGGACGGCCTACTACGAGGGACTGGCTTCACGTATTAAAGATGAACTCGCAGGACGGGAGCTTCCGACCACGCTGGAGGGACTAATCCAACTCGCCCTCCGGATTGACCAGCGCCTGCTCTCCCGTCCGAGGCCAGCCCCCCGGACCCTGCCACCCATCACGCCATATTTCTCTCACTCCACGCCCCGACCACCAGCTTTCAACACCACTGCCATGGCACCCGTCGGATCTCCACCTCCCGCCGTGGTTGACACAGGAGCCAGGGAACCCATGCAATTAGGACGCGCCTCCTTGAACGCTGCAGAGCGAGAACGACGCTTCAGGGAGGGACTCTGCGCCTATTGTGGTTCGGCGGCGCATCATAGAGCCATATGCCCTATTCGCCCGGGAAACGGCCAGGCCCGGTGAACCCTGGGAACAGTTCACCGGGCTCCCTCCATCTCTCTGCCACCACACCCAGCGTCTCTCGCCTCATGGTTCAGGAACACCTCCAGTTTGGCCACACACGGGTCAGAAGTACCGCGTTCATCGATTCTGGTGCTGCAGGTAACTTCATTGACTCTTCTTACGCCAAGGAACTGGGGGTGGAAATCGAGGCGTCATCCCAGCCGGTTCGAATCACCTCTGTAGATGGTCGGCCCCTCTCCTCCAGTCCCATCACCTCCCAGACCCAACCGATCACCGTCACAATCAACAAACATCAGGAGCAGATCCGATTCTACCTCACCTCCATTTCCTCCCCTCCCATCATCCTTGGACATCCTTGGCTCCTTCGGCACGACCCGCTCATCTCCTGGACACAGAATCGGATCCTTCAATGGGGGCCGGCTTGTACCGAGCTTTGCCTACAGGCTCCGGCTGGGACATGTTCTAGGGAGTCCGAGGCCCCCGATGTCGACACCAACGCCATCCCGGCCACCTATCGGGACCTGGCTGAAGTATTCTGTAAGCGACGTGCCACCCACCTGCCTCCTCATCGCCCTTACGACCTGGCGATCGACCTTCAGTCTGGTTCCATTCCTCCTCGCGGCCATCTCTACTCACTCTCCACCACCGAGATGCAGGCGATGGAGGAATATGTTTCCAATGCCCTCCGCCAAGGTACCATCCGGCCCTCCTCTTCGCCTGCCGCCGCGGGGTTCTTTTTTGTGAAGAAGGGGTATGGTGATTTACGCCCCTGTGTTGACTATCGGGGGCTTAACAACATCACAGTCAAGAATTGTCATCCTCTGCCTCTTACCAACTCTGCCCTGGACGCCTTCTCTGGTGCCACCATTTTCACAAAGTTGGACCTCCGGAGCGCCTACAACTTGGTGCGAATCAGAGAGGGTGATGAGTGGGAGACGGCCTTCATCACACCTACTGGACATTATGAGAGCCTGGTCATTCCATTTGGACTTTGCAATGCACCTGCAGTTTTTCAACAGTTCATTAACGACGGCCTGAGAGACATGCTAGGTAGATGGGTCTTCGTCTACCTGGACGATATTCTCATCTACTCCCGCTCCGTCAACGAACACATCCAGCATGTCAGAGCGGTACTTAAGAGATTGCTCGCCAATCAATTGTACTGTAAGTTGGAGAAGTGCGCTTTTCACAAGCGCTCCACCACGTTCCTGGGTTTTGTCATCTCGCCCCAGGGTGTGGCCATGGACCCGCAGAAGCTGGAAGTTGTGCGTCATTGGCCCCTACCCAAGACACTTAAGCAACTTCAAAGGTTTCTCGGGTTTGCGAATTTCTATCGTCGCTTTATCCGGGACTACAGTACAGTTGCAGCTCCCTTAACCGCCCTGACCCGACCATCTTCACATCACTTTCACCTTAACTCGGCTGCCATCTCTGCATTTCATGAACTCTGCCACCGATTCACCCCGACGCCACCAAACTGTTCGTTGTGGAGGTGGACGCTTCGGACGTGGGCGCCGGGGCGGTTCTCTCCCAGCGAGGTCCAGATCAGAAGCTACACCCTTGTAGCTTCTTCTCCCAAAAATTTTATCCTACGCAGCAGCGATACGGAGTAGGGTCCCGCGAGCTGCTGGCCATAAAGTGGGCATTGGAGGAATGGCGACACTGGCTCCACGGCGCCGGAGAACCATTCATCATCTGGACCGATCACCAAAATCCAATCACTATCCGGAGTTTGAAACAGCTCAATCCAAGACAGGCGCAGTGGGCACTGTTCTTTGAACAATATAATTTCCATCTGTCTTACCGTCCGGGGTCGAAGAACACCAAGGCCGATGCCCTCTCCCGACAACATGAGGAAGACGGCCCCCGAGCGGACCCCGCGCCTGTTCTCCCACCATCCAAAATCATCGCACCACTCTGTTGGGATTTGGAGACGAGGGTCCGCCAGGCACAGGCCACGGAGACCGAACCGGCAGGGGTGCCACCTGGACGACTCTATGTCCCCCACGCCCTAAGAAGTGAGGTCCTCCAATGGGGCCACTCCACTCCGTTCTCCGGCCACCCGGGCGTGGGGCGCACCCAAACATTTATACAGCGTGCCTTTTGGTGGTCCACAATGACAAAGGACATCAAAGAGTTCGTCCAGGCGTGCCCAGTGTGCGCCAGGGCAAAGAACACCAACCAACCAACAGCCGGGGAGCTCCAACCACTCCCCGTCCCTCGTCGGCCCTGGACGCACATTGCCCTCGACTTCATCACGGGCCTGCCGGCCGCCGAGGGAAAAAACACCATTCTGACCATCGTAGATCGGTTCTCCAAAGCTGTGCATCTGGTAGCCCTCCCCGGACTCCCGTCAGCTAAAAGGACAGCCGAGCTGATTTTAGAACACGTAGTCCGTCTGCATGGGTTCCCCAAGGACATCGTCTCGGACAGGGGGCCTCAGTTCACGGCACGGTTCTGGAAGGCCTTCTGCCGTCTGATCAATTCCACCTGCAGTTTGTCATCTGGATACCATCCTCAAACCAATGGTCAGACGGAACGGACCAACCAACAACTGGAGCGCTACCTGAGGTGCTTCGTCGCCGATCGTCAGCGCTCCTGGGCCCGCTATCTCATTTGGGCGGAACTTTCACATAATCTCCACATCTCCTCTGCTACCAACCTAAGCCCTTTTGAGATATGCCACGGTTTCCAGCCTTCAATGTTCGAACACCAAGAACCGGAGGTTGATGTACCGTCGGCCCAACAGTTGGTCCGAAGGTGTCGACGGCTATGGAGTCAAGCCAACACTGCCATTCACCGTGCCAACCACCGCTACACCACGCAACATCGCCGTCGACACCCTCCGGGACGGTTGTACAATGTAGGTGACAAAGTATGGCTGTCTACGAAAAACCTGCACCTCCATACAGAATCCAAGAAGCTATCACCCAGGTTCATTGGTCCATACCGCATCACCCTCCGTATCAATCCTGTCACCTACCGGCTCCAGCTGCCTGCGGCGCTCCGGATCCATCCGGTATTCCACACCTCCCAGCTCAAACCCTTCATCACTTCACCAATGGTTACACCCACCCACCCTGCTCCTCCTCCCCGTATCATTGAGGGTGGTCCCGCCTACACCGTTCGCCGGATCCTTGACTCATGTCCTCGGGGCAGAGGGCTCCAGTACCTGGTGGATTGGGAAGGTTTACGGTCCCGAGGAGGGATCTTGGATTCCGGCTCGGTTCGTCCTAGACCCCGAACTCATCCGGGACTACCGTCGTCGGGTATCCTCCACCCCAGGACCGTCGAGAGTCGGTCCTGGACAGGGCGGTACTGTCATGCACACTCATAACACGACCGGCACTAGGACCCGGGAGTAATACGGTCGGGTTTTCATGAAGCATAAAAGGAGACAAAATGGCGCTTCACATTGCTCAGTCATTGAGTTCGCCCATGCCTTGTCTGACGCTTCGCCGACTATTCTGTGAGTACTCACCAATTCTGGTCGCTTCTTTGATTGAGTGTGTGTTGCTAGAACGCGGGTTTATTTGTGTAGATCCTTGCTCTTTGTGTAAGAGAGTTCTGAAACTAATCGCGTGGTTATCCTGCCTACTCGCGCTGCTTCCGCGTTTGGGTTTACCATCCACGCTACACGGGCTAACTGCTAAGGCTTTTCTGTTCATCCCTCGGTTGCTCGTGACATCGACACGATACTCAATAATTTTTAAAATGCTTTAAACGTAAAAGTGTATGCTTTATAATGTAAAACTTTTCTTGCTCTCTTGCCTATTTATAGGCAGTTTTACTAATGATTGAATTAGCCCTGCCATTACTGACAGGAGTAAAGCAAAACAGTGTCCTGTTTAATGAAAAGATAGATATAGTGGACAGAGGCAAACACACACACACACACACACACGCACACACATGCACACACACACATACGTTCACAGACAGCTGGTTACTAAAGTGCCCTGCCATGCTATGCTAATGCAGCCTCCCTTCTCAAGACATAAGGAGATTAGTAGCCGTAAACATGCCTCGTGGGACATCTGCCTATGATGTTTTTGCCCATGCTAATGCTCTGCCTTTTGCTTTTCACCAGAGTTGTGTTAGGCAACAAAAGCTCGAGACACGCTGTACTTTATTGTCTGTTCTGTGTTAATTGGATTAGCTTGCTTTTAGTGTGTGTAGCTCTGGAGGAATATAGAGTGGGAATAAAATCAGTCCATTAGAATTTTTGGGGTGCTTTTGTTCATGCAATTTTACATTTTCCACTTTCGAATGTTAATAATAGATAACGCATACAATTTTAGCTGAAGTGTATAGATATCGTTGCTCCCGTTGCATACATAATCGTGATCAGTTTTAGAACATCTTAACCTTTTCCCCTGTAAGTCGGTCAATTCTACAAATGCATTTGTTTTAAATGGACATTGCTTTGGCAGACACACAGGATTTTATTTGAATGCATCAATATTCAAAGCGGAGCAGTGTATTACAAAAAAAACACACAAATGTGAGAAGTATATAAAAAATACAGTCAGCAATATGTAGTAGACAATAGTAGAAGTAAAATACAGTAAAAATAAAGGTATGAAATCTTTAAAAAAGGATAGCTGAAGTCTATAAATGCAAAGTGAGCAGTATATAAAAACAAATAAAGATGTGCAATACATAAGAAACAAATGAGCAGTGTATGAAATCGAACAGAGGTGAGCATATATAAAAGCAAAGTTGTGCAGTATATAAAAACTAGTTGTGTGGTAAATAAAAGAAAGTTGTGCAGTACATGAAAACAGCGTATTGCAGTGTATAAAAACAAGTTGTGAAATGTATAAAAATGAGTTCTGCAGTGTTTAAAAACAAGTTGTGTAGTTGTCCAGTGCATGAAAACAAGTTGTCCAGTGTATAAAAACAAGTTGTCCATTGTATAAAAACAAGTTGTGTAGTTGTCCAGTGTATAAAAACAAGTTGAGTAGTTGTCCACCTTATGAAAACAAGTTGTGTAGTTGTCCACTTTATGAAAACAAGTTGTGTAGTTGTCCAGTGTATAAAAACAAGTTGTCCAGTGTATAAAAACAAGTTGTGTAGTTGTCCACTGTATAAAAACAAGTTGTGTAGTTGTCCAGTGTATGAAAACAAGTTGAGTAGTTGTCCAGTGTATAAAAACAAGTTGTGCAGTTGTCCTGTGTATAAAAACAAGTTGTCCAGTGTATAAAAACAAGTTGTGTAGTTGCCCACTGTATAAAAACAAGTTGCGTAGTTGTCCACTGTATAAAAACAAGTTGCGCAGTTGTCCACTGTATAAAAAAAAGTTGTGTAGTTGCCCACTCTATAAAAACAAGTTGTCCAGTGTATAAAAACAAGTTGTGTAGTTGTCCAGTGTATAAAAACAAGTTGCGTAGTTATCCAGTGTATAAAAACAAGCTGTGTAGTTGTCCAGTGTATAAAAACAAGTTGTCCAGTGTATAAAAACAAGTTGCGTAGTTGTCCAGTGTATAAAAACAAGTTGCGTAGTTATCCAGTGTATAAAAACAAGCTGTGTAGTTGTCCAGTGTATAAAAACAAGTTGTCCTGTCACGGACTAACCGGAGATGAAGCAGAAGACTAGCAGTTAGCCCTGTAGCGTGGATGGTAAACCCAAACGCGGAAGTAGCGCGAGCAGGCAGGATAACCACGCTAGTTATTCTTAGAACTCTCCCGAAGCGAGAGCAAGAGTTTACACAAATAAACCCGCGTTCTAAATACACACACCCAATCAGAAGCGATAACCCAAGAAAGTGAGTACTCACGTTTGGACGAGCGAGGCGTCGGCGATAGCATGGGCATAACTCAATGACTGAGCAATGTGAGGCGTCATCTTGTTTCCTTTTATGCTTCCTGAAACCCGACCGTATTATTTCCGGGTCCTAGTGCCGGTCGTGTTACGAGTGTGCATGACAGTACCCCCCCGTCCAGGACCGACTCTCGACGGTCCTGGGGTGGAGGATACCCGACGACGGTAGTCTCGGATGAGTTCGGGGTCTAAGACAAACCGAGCCGGAATCCAAGATCGCTCCTCGGGACCGTAACCTTCCCAATCCACCAGGTACTGGAGCCCTCTGCCCCGAGGACGTGAGTCAAGGATCCGGCGAACGGTGTAGGCGGGACCACCTCAATCATACGGGGAGGAGGAGCAGGGTGGGTGGGTGGAACCATTGGTGAGGTGATGAAGGGTTTGAGCTGGGAGGTGTGGAATACCGGATGGATCCGGAGCGCCGCAGGCAGCTGGAGCCGGTAGGTGACAGGGTTAATCCGGAGGTTGATGCGGTATGGTCCGATGAATCTAGGTGACAGCTTTCTTGATTCAGTCTGCAGGTGTAGGTTTTTTGTCGATAGCCATACCTTATCACCTACTTGGTACATTCGTCCCGGTGGGTGTCGACGGCGATGTTGCAGAGTGTAACGGCGGTTGGCCTTTTGAATGGCGTTGTTTGCTTGTCTCCAAAGCCGTCGACACCGGCGAACCAACTGTTGGGCCGACGGTACCTCCACCTCCGGTTCTTGATGGTCGAACATCGGAGGTTGGAAGCCGTAGCATACCTCAAATGGGCTTAGGTTGGTGGCAGAAGACATGTGGAGGTTGTGAGACAGTTCAGCCCAAATGAGGTAGCGGGCCCAGGAGCACTGGCGATCAGCAATGAAGCATCTCAGGTAGCGCTCCAGTTGTTGGTTGGTTCGCTCCGTCTGACCGTTAGTCTGTGGATGGTAACCGGAGGACAGACTGCAGGTGGAATTGATCAGACGGCAGAAGGCCTTCCAGAACCGGGACGTGAACTGGGGCCCCCTGTCCGAGACGATGTCCTTTGGGAACCCATGCAGGCGGACTACGTGCTCTAATATCAGCTCGGCTGTCCTTTTAGCTGACGGGAGACCGGAGAGGGCCACCAGGTGAACAGCTTTGGAGAACCGGTCGACGATGGTGAGGATGGTGTCTCTTCCTTCGGAAACCGGCAGGCCCGTGATGAAGTCAACGGCAATGTGTGTCCAGGGTCGGCGGGGAACCGGGAGTGGTTGAAGTTCCCCGGGCGATGGTCTGTTGCTGTCCTTGGACCTGGCACACACTGGGCACGCCTGGACGAACTCGTCTACGTCCTTTTTCATACTGGGCCACCAGAAAGCACGTTGAATAAACAGTAGGGTCCGCCGCTTTCCGGGGTGTCCAGAAAGTGGGGAGGAGTGTCCCCACTGGAGTACTTCGGCCCTGATGGCATTGGGTACATAGAGTCGGCCAGGCGGCACACCTGCTGGTTCGGTCTCCGTAGCTTGTGCCTGGCGGACCCTCGTTTCCAGGTTCCAACTGAGCGGTGCGAGGATCTTGGTGGGTGGCAGTACAGGCGCAGGGTCCGCCCGGGGGACGTCTTCCTCGTGCTGTCGGGAGAGGGCGTCGGCTTTGGTGTTCTTGGACCCCGGGCGGTATGACAGGTGGAAATTATAATTCTCGAAGAACAGTGCCCACCGCGCCTGTCTGGGGTTCAGCTGTTTTAAGGTGCGGATTGTGATGAGGTTTTGGTGGTCGGTCCAGACGATGAACGGCTCTCTGGCGCCCTGGAGCCAGTGTCGCCATTCCTCCAAGGCCCACTTTATGGCCAGCAGCTCGCGGTCCCCTACTCCGTATCGCTGCTGAGTGGCGTCAAATTTCTTGGAGAAAAAACTGCAGGGGTGCAGTTTTTGGTCTGGACCTCGCTGGGAGAGAACAGCCCCGGCGCCCACATCCGAAGCGTCCACCTCCACAACGAATGGTTTGTCAGCATCCGGGTGAAGGAGGATGGGAGCAGTGGTGAAGCGGCGACAGAGCTCATGGAAGGCAGAGACGGCAGTTGAGGTGAGGTTGAAGGGGTGAGATGATGGGCGGGTCAGAGCGGTTAGTGGCGCTGCAACGGTACTGTAGTCCCGGATAAAGCGGCGATAGAAATTGGCAAACCCGAGAAATCTCTGGAGCTGTTTAAGAGTCTTGGGTAGGGGCCAATGACTCACAACTTCCAGTTTCTGCGGGTCCATGGCCACACCCTGGGGCGAGATGACAAAACCCAGGAACGTGGTGGAGCGCTCGTGGAAAGCGCACTTCTCCAACTTACAGTACAGCTGGTGGGCGAGCAATCTCTTTAGAACCGCTCTGACGTGCTGGATATGTTCGTTGACAGTTCGGGAGTAGATGAGGATGTCGTCAAGGTAGACGAACACCCAACGGCCTAACATGTCTCTGAGACGTCATTGATGAATTGTTGAAAAGCGGCAGGTGCGTTGCAGAGACCAAACGGGATGACCAGACTCTCGTAGTGTCCTGTAGGGGTGATGAAGGCCGTCTTCCACTCATCGCCCTCTCTGATGCGCACCAAGTTGTAGGCGCTCCGGAGGTCCAACTTAGTGAAGATGGTGGCACCAGAGAGGGCGTCCAGGGCAGAGTTGGTAAGAGGCAGTGGATGTCGGTTTTTTATGGTGATATTATTGAGCCCCCGGTAATCGACACAGGGACGTAGACTACCATCGCGTTTTTTCACGAAGAAGAACCCCGCAGCGGCAGGTGAGGAGGAGGGCCGGATGGTACCATGGCGAAGTCCGCTGGAAACATACTCCTCCATCGCCTGCATCTCGGTGTTAGATAATGAATAGAGGTGGCCGCGGGGTGGTGTCGCACCTGGCTGAAGATCGATTGCCAGGTCGTATGAGCGATGAGGAGGTAGGTGGGTAGCGCGTCTCTTACAAAAGACTTCAGCCAGGTCCCGGTAGTCTAGCGGGATTTTGTCTGTGTCGACATCGGGGGCCTCGGACTCCCTAGAGCACGTCCCAGCCTCGGCCCGTAGGCAGAGCTCGGTGCAGGTCGGCCCCCATTGTAGGATTCGGCTTTGGGTCCAGGATATGAGCGGGTCATGTTGCAGCAGCCAAGGGTGTCCGAGGATGATGGGTGGTGATGAAATGGTGGTGGTGTAAAACTGAATCTGTTCTCGATGCTGGTTGATGATGAGGGTGATAGGTTGGGTTTGAAAGGAGATGGGGCTGGAGGAAAGAGGCCGACCGTCGACTGATGTAATGGTTACGGGCTGGGATAACGCCTCGATCTTTATCCCCACTTTTTTGGCATAGGAAGAGTCAATGAAGTTACCTGCTGCCCCGGAGTCGACGAACGCGGTACTTCCGACCCGTTTGTGGCCAAACTGGAGATGTACTTTTACCGTGAGACGGGAATCACTAGTCAGGGTGGTGGAGAGGAACATGGGACCCGGTGAGTTACTCCCATTTCTCACCGGGGCTGCGCGTTTCCCGGCCGCAGAGGACAGATGGCCCGATGGTGTGCAGCGGATCCACAATACGCGCAGAGCCCCTCTCTGAAGCGGCGTTCCCGTTCTGCAGCGGTTAAGGAGGCGCGCCCTAATTGCATGGGTTCCCCGGCTCCTGTGTCAACCACGGCGGGAGGTGGAGTACCAACGGTTCTGGTGGGTGCTGCAGTGAATGAGGCGTGGACTTCTGGACCTGGAGAGCGGGAGAGGAAGGGCGTGGTGTGAGGTAGTGCTGTCATGATGGGTGGCAGGGTACGGGGAGCTGGCTTGGGGCGAGCGAGCAGACGTTGGTCGATCCGGAGGGCGAGTTGGATTAAGCCCTCCAAGGTCGCTGGGAGCTCTCGTCCGGCGAGCTCGTCTTTTATACGTGAAGCCAGTCCCTCGTAGTAGGCCGTCCGGAGTGCGGAGTCTCCCCAGTCGGTCTGCACGGCGAGAGTGCGAAACTCCGCGGTGTAGCGGCTCACGGACGACCCTCTTTAGATGGTATAATTTAGAGTCGGTCTCCACCTCAGCAGCCGGATGCTCAAAGGTGAGTTTAAGCTGACGGGTGAATTCTGTGTAGGAGTAGGCGACGTCTGAGTCTGAACGAAGAACCGCCGTGGCCCACTCAGCTGCCTGCCCGGATAGCAACGAAACGAGAAGAGCAATGCGCAGTCGGTCTGTGGAGTATCTGGTGGAATTAAACTCAAACACAAGATCCAATGCAGTTAGAAAAACGCTGCACTTCCCATCCGTGCCATTCCATTTATCCGGTAAAGATAGAGTTGGCGGCGCAGCAGCCTTGTATAAAAACAAGTTGTCCAGTGTATAAAAACAAGTTGCGTAGTTGTCCAGTGTATAAAAACAAGTTGTGTAGTTGTCCAGTGTATAAAAACAAGCTGTGTAGTTGTCCAGTGTATAAAAACAAGTTGTCCAGTGTATAAAAACAAGTTGTCCAGTGTATAAAAACAAGTTCCGTAGTTGTCCAGTGTATAAAAACAAGTTCCGTAGTTGTCCAGTGTATAAAAACAAGTTGCGTAGTTGTCTAGTGTATAAAAACAAGTTGTGTAGTTGTCCAGTGTATAAAAACAAGTTGTGCAGTGTATAAAAATGTGTTGTGTGGTAGATTAAAAGTAAAGATGTGCAGTATATAAGAACAAATTTGTGTAGTATATAAGAACACATTTTTTGCCACACTTAAAAGCAAAAATTAAAAAAACTAATTGTGTGGTAGATAAAAAGTAAATTTGTAAAGTATGTAAGAACAAAGTTAAGCAGTGCATAAAAGTAAAGTGCAGTATAAAAAACAAGTTGTGCAGTAGATTAAAAGTAAAGTTGTTCACTATATAAGAACAAAGTTGTGTGGTATATTGAAAACAAAGTTGTAGAAGAAAAAAAAAAGCAGTCGACGTGGTGCACTATATAAGATTGTGAGGAATACAATAATATTACAAATACAAAGAAAAATGTGCGGTATAAAAAAGGAAAGTTGTGCAAAAAGTGGAGTTGTTGAAAGCGACCAAAAAGTAAAATTCTACATTGATTCTTGTTAAATGAGTCCATAATACATAGCCTTCAAATTCTTAGACTGGATATAAATGATGAATCTGTTCAACTGGAGAAGAGCCAATGCAGCCGTCTGTAAAGCAGTGAAGTGATTTCGTTGTGGATGTTCACAAAAAATATATGTGTGTGTATATATATAATTTTTTCCCCATGTTTCTAAGCACTGTCATGAGATGCCGAACCAGAGTCTGATTTGCTATGAAGCACTTTATAGAAACAAAGTATTAATCTGTTGTAATGCTGTGTATTATTTCACTGCCTGTGTTGTATCCTGGAGTGTACCTGTTTAGTGTCTCACAGAAATCCAGAATTTCCAGAGAAGCTGTGGGTGTGTGGAACAGAAAGGTTCAGGCATTTTTTTTGTACTTCCGCACGCTGGTGCAGGAGTATACTGACATATAGCTGGTTTTAAGAGTCCTCTCTCTCTCTCTCTCTGTCTGTCTTTCTCTTGCTTTCTGTGTCTTTACTCTGAGTTTCTTCAGCTGAAGGCAGAGAACGTGGTGCTTTTCTAGGTGTGAGAATCAGAAATAGCTGTGCCACCTCTTCACAAGTGCAGCATCGTCATTTTAGTGAGTGTGTGTGTGTGTGTGTGTGTGTGTGTGTGTGTGTGTGTGTGTGTGTGTGTGTGTGTTTAACAGCCCTGACGAGCAGTGAACGAGCTCTACTGGCAGTTGTGTCTGAGTGAATGTGACAGCATGGTCACGTCAGGTCTGTCACTTGGGCTGAGTCGGGGTAGGTGGTTTTGGCTGGAGTGAATGCGCTTTTGTGTCCCTCATAGTCCCAATTCGGTGTGTGTGCTAAATCACATGCTTCCATTTTAGACACACACATGGACGCACACACACGCGCCACATCTGTTTTTCTACCGCGTAATAATTTTTATCCCAAGGGATTGCTGAATTCTCAAATTGGTCATTTGGTGTGTAACAGCGGCTCCGACAGTAGTGCCATCAATTCAGTTAATGGTTTATATTAGTGTGTGAGCGTAATTTTTCCCTGATTTGTCAATAAACGACTTAATTGTCCATAAACAATCGCATAAAAAAAGACAGGTGAAACCTTAACTAAAAGTGATGCAGCCTGTGTGAGCATCTCTGGGTGAGCATCTTTAATTCATGTGCTGATTGTAATATATTTTTATATAGGGATTAGTATAGCAAATTATCTATATCATGTAACACCTGATAATATATACTAGTCTGTATCCCAGTAATTATCACTTATATAAACGTAAATTAGTGACAGGATCGTGGCCACACAAGACTCACCCATCTCCACAGGGTCCAGCCTGTCTGGTCTGATTTTTCAGAAAAGCCAAAGCGGCACAAATCACAAAAAAAATGTTGGCTGGTAGAAAGGCACCGGAACACCGAGTAGACTACAACCCACCACGCATGGGGCCCAGCAGATAAAGGGCTCAATGCCTGCCCAGACCTCCATCTGATTGATCACGCATTGGGATGCGTCGCAGAAACAAGTCTGATCCACACAGGCATCTCTTCGCCAACCACAAGGTCAGAGGGGTCTATCCAAGGAAACTCGGTGCACAAAGCAGATTAGGCTATCCCTGGGGTGCCAGGCTATCACAGGGGGCAAGCACATACCAATCATACATTACAGGCAGTTTGGAGAAGCCAATCAACCAAACACTACATGTCTTTAGCCAGTTGGTGGAAAGCTACCAAGCATCGAGAGAATACGCAAACTTCACAGACCAAGGGTGAGATTCAAACCACCAACCCTGGAAGCAACAGTGCTAACTATACTGAACATAAGCAGGAAACATAAGTACTCTTGGAACGCTGTTCACCCAATTCAAATGAGTGTTTTGAAACTAACTATTTTCTAACTGCATTTTTTTTTTTTTTTTTTGTAATAATTGAAACCAACAGTTAATATGCATTACTACATATTTGATCATTTTCAGGCTTAACTCACACTCACAGTCAGATGTATGTATGGCTGAAGCGGATCATGCCAGCTTTACTGGGATTATTTGCTGCTAATCAGTTCTAATTCCAGCTCAGTTTATTAGCTTCATGCCATGATGCGAGCACGCTAGTCAGACTAGCGTGCACGCACGTACAATACAAAGGACCAGCATTGTTTTTGAATCCAAATCCAGGTGACATCGATGCCTTTGAAAGAATGTTAGACTCTCTAAATCACTGGAAGGTCAGATTGATGAACATGGCTTTCACTGAGCTACCAGGATAATTATGTTTACTTAATACTGCTACTATTGATTTCCTGGGGCCACTAAGCCGAGGGAAAAACATCCACATTCCTTTTAAATGAACCGACCGCGTAGCCAAGATTCGCAACGAGTCCTTGAGGACCCCAGCCAGTCCGTGGTTGGCGTTCTGTTCCAGCTCCTAACACACCTGAGCCGGGTAATTACCATTCCGAAAGCGCTGATTACTTGGCTCTGGCTGTGGAAGCTGGAAAAGAATCAAGTTGTGGATTGGCTGGCGACGGGATCGCGATCATCTGGCCGTGAGCATTCATTAGATCGAGAGGCGGGAGTTTAGCAGTCAGTCGTCATCATCCCAGAGCTTGCGTGGGGATCCATGCAAATCTACTTAAAAAATCTTGAAATCTAAAGTAACTACCAATTTTTTTTTTTCCTGCGGTGGCTGTGACATAACCTACCCACATTCGCCTTAATAGCGACAGCTGGCCCAGTATTTTTTTTTGTTTTTTTTTTTTTTTGGATTTTTCCCCGATTTTCTCCCTAATTTAGTCGTGTCCAATTCCTCCCCGTCACTAGGGGGCTCCCACATTAAGGCTACTACTACCACTCAGCCGGGAGGGCCGAAGACTATCACGTGTTTTCCTCCGAACCACGTGACGCCAGCCGACCGCATCTTTTCGAACTGCTCGCTCGCGCACCGTTGGGGGCGGCGTAACACACTCGGAGGACAGCGCTATCCGCTCCCTCCGCTGCGCGAGCTCACAGACGCCCCTGACTGGCTGTAGAGCCGTGATTAATATCGGAGCACTATGTACCTCTCATCCCTCCCCTCTGAGAGAGCTCGGCCAATCAGCTCTCTCTAGACCTTCCGGCTGCGAGAGGTTACAGCACCACCCGGGATTCGAACTAGCGATCTCCGGGTGATAGGGCGAGCGCTTTAACCACTGCGCCACTCGGAGGCCAGCTGGCCCAGTATTAACGGAATGATTTTCTTTTAAAGTTTGGTCACCCAAATCTTGGCAAAGTTTCGAAGTTGCCATGTTGAGAAATGTATACTAGATTCTCCTCGTGGTTTGTTACGGCATTTCTTTCACATTTCAGCAATAATAATAAAGTACAACTGGAACCCTTTCCGCACATACCAGGCGTCTCTTGTCATTCAGTCTCATTTGGAACACAGCAGAGAGACTTAAGCAACTCCAGAAAACTCAAAGGAAAACTCTTAAGAATGAATAACAGTGTGGGTGTGTTTATTGTAGAGATAAACCCTGGGGGCTTTTTAATAAGACAACAGAGCAGAGCCAGTAGCCTCCAACGCTGCACTTACAAAAAAAAAAAAAAAAAAGAGGGATGATGCACTAAGGCCTGGCTGTGAGGTTTATGACTGATGGTTAATTTGTATTTCAGGAACATCGTTTGCTGTAGGCAAAAAAGCTTCCTCCTGGCTTAGGACTTTGTTCTGCGGTTGTATAAAATGTAGAGAAAGCTGTAACTGAAAATAATATTCATTCTAGCAGACAGAGTGAGAGAGAGAGTGAGATGAGAGATATAAGAGAGTTTTAAAAAGTTGAGATGCTAGAAGAAGGAAGACTGAGAAGGCAGACATGGTTAATGTGACAGACACTGCCAACTAACACGCCACATGTCACTCTTTAGGGACTGAAATGCAAACTTTAGGTTCTTTCAGTTCCTTTCAGCATCAGTAGGCAGAATGTCTCAGGGTGTCTAGGCACCGAGATGGAAAACCACTCAACATTTAAAAACAAAAAAAAAAAAAACCCTTTTGAAGGATCCATCGAACTTTAGTATGAACCACAACACAGCATTCAATAAAAACGACCAAAAAGAAAAACAAAAGTAAAAAAAAAAAAAAAAAAAACCATTAAATATCTATATATAGACTTTCTTGTTTTTTTTTTTTTGGGAACACCTTAAAAGAGTGGCCCGGATTTTGCTTTTTATAAAACCACATACACTGTATAGTTTCCAAAGTTTTTCTGTGCTACTGAATATAAATACTAGGATAAAAACACACACTGAGACTCAAGAGGTTAGCTCTTACTCATTAAACATTGGGGAAAGGATTTGGCTGTTTGTGTGTATGAGAGAGAGAGAGAGAGAGAGAGAGAGCTGCAGAAGAGTGCAGCCTGTGCTTGTTATGTTCTAACCAGCCCAGTGAGATGCCCAGTGAGTTACAGTATGTTGTTGTGGCTTGTGATGCTTCTGTTATGGAAGAAAGGGGTTACTATAGAAGCGTTGTTCTCCTGGGATTCAGATCTGCTCCATTGTTACATCTGTTATTTTGGGTGCCTATGCAACATGAAATACTGATTTATACACATAAATATATAGTAAATTTATGTGTTGATATATACTGAGTTACTATATCTGCATTTACAGTATACAGTATTGTTGTTGGTTGTTCAGCTGTAAGAGGGGTTGCCACAGATCCACACAACAGTTTTGACACCTGTTTTTACGCCGGATGCCTTTCCTGACATAACCCTCCCATTTTACCCGGGCTTGGGACTGGCACTGCATCCAGCAACTTGGGTTTGGGCACTGGTTGGGCATCGAACCCGGGCCTTCCGCATGGCAGGCAAGAACCCTACAATTTCTCCTTTGAACAGTTGATATTGAGTTTTGGTATGACTTTTGCAAATGCACTTGATAATACTTTTCTTGCAAGAACCACTCCAGAACAGCAGACCTTCATGTCTTAAAATAAATGGCTGTTAGTGTTGTTACTTAATTACCTCATGCTATGCGTGTTATTTCATAGTAAAAAAAAAAACTCTGTTGTTCTGTAAGTATTGTTCTGGAATGAAGAAAAGAAATCCAAACTTTGTCCAAGTCAAAGTTAAAGCCAAATCCAAGTGTGTCACTGGCTTGGTATCATCGGAAGCAAGGGACATGCAACTAAACAATAAGCGCTAGTTCCTCCAAGACACATGGTCCAGCTTTTGCAGGCGCAAAGTCTGGCTCCTCTGCAACCGAATGTGCCGTGTTCTAAGTTTCTTTAAAAAAAAAAATCAAACAAAAAAAAAACTCTATATAAATGTAGATATCAGGAAATGAAAGCTGAGATTCTGATCTCTCATCCCATATTTATCTTCTGATCTCAAAAACAAAATTGCCGTCCCAGTACTTTCGGAGGCGTGAGTTACTTTTGCCGATTTATTTATCTTTTCCAAACCTTTCGTTTGAATAGCTGTAAGGGATTTAACAGCGCTGCAAGAGGTAAAAGCAGCCGAACATCAAATGGTACAGTAGACGCTAAAATATCTTTGTCTGGCTGTCAAAGTGAGATTTGCTTGCGTTCTTTTGCTTTTGCTCCGGCTCGGATCAGATAAACACGCATGTACTCAGCTGTAGAAGTGAAATACACAACCTCGGAAATAGCCGTACATCGCTGACAAGCGTGCATGATTTGACACACTACTGCAGAGTCTATGAAAACCAATGCATTCTTTGCTTGACTATATTCATTCAATTATGAGGTTCTGTCTAACAGTGCTGCGATAACAGAGTTCAGAGCCTTTACAATTGAAATATATTCTGTCTCATTCTCCCTATATTCTGTTTGGCATTTTCACCTAATTATTTCTCTGCAGCGAGAATATTTTACATGCAATTTGCAAGTAACTTAGTATTTGCAAACACATGCCACGGATCTAAGTGATTCTGGAAGAAAATCTCAAAACAGAATCATTTCTCACGCTGTATGGTTTTTGTATTTGAGCTGTGTTTCCAGGCTTTTGTATGGACGGGTTCATAGTCTGCATGAAAATTGGGTCTCATTTATCAATCTGGATACAAACTGATTTATGTGTATATTGTGCTTATGAGCGTTCATACAAAAAATAACCTACTTAATAAGAAGGATTTTTAAGTTCTATAGTAATAATGGCTTTCACGGTGGACAAACACTGTCGGCTTACACCTTCAGGGTCCGGGTTCGACTCCCGTCTTGGGGTCAGTGTGCATGGAGTTTGCATGTTCTCCCCGTGTTAGGTGGGTTTCCTCCGGGTACTCCGGTTTCCTCTCACAGTATAAGAACAGACTAATGTGTGTGAGTGTGTGTGTGTGCGTGTGCGTTTGTACATACAGTATATATATCATGTATGCTGCCGTATGGAAGGAGGATGGGTCGGCCATAAGCCATGGAAGTACAAATAGCAGAATTGATATAACTGAAAGCGTCAGCACATGATGCCCTTAGGAAGTAGCGGATATTTAGAGAATATTTTTTTTTATTTCCCCGGAGGGAAAAGCTGGCTTATAAGTCAGTTCTGTGTGCCACAGCAATCTGGTTAATTTTCAAACACTTTGTCATGGTTTAGCTTCCCCGGTAGCACAATAGTTTTTGTGAATCCATTTTCTTTTGACCTTACTTATTATATCTCGTGTGATAGACGACACCAAATTCACATTTCACATTTCATATTTTATTGTTTTTTTTTTTTTTTTCCTGCTATGACCCTTCTGTATCTGATGATTATTATTATTTCTGGTTGTTACGAGTTAAAACTGCTTTAACTTCTTCCTCAAAAAAATTCTGCTTTCATTTCTGGCCCTTTTGCACTTTCCTCTTTGATGGAGTTTTGTGGGCGTCACCAAATGCACACTCAAAAATAAAGAAAAATTGAATTTAAGATGCCTTTTGTAAAATCTGGTATTAATTGTTTGGTTATATCTTTGCTCAAAAAGAGAATCTAGGATCACTCACTC
>QNUK01000661.1:187500-312500 GCA_013621035.1 Clarias magur | reverse complement strand
CATTTACATGTCTCAGTGTCATTATGTCATTAGGCCTCTGAAATACTCCCTCGCCTCGCCTCGCTCGCTCGCTCTGTTTCACTCTTTTTTCAAACGCGCAGTTTCCTTGTGTATTAGGAAAACGAATCACCCAGTAACTTTGTAAAATAAACCTTTATTTGGAGCATTAAACATCCATTTGCAAAAAGTCTGTCCACGTCCATGGTCCATAAGTTTCGGACAGGGATAGGAATTCTAATCAGGACGGACAGAACAGCGTCCCTCACATACTGTAGTGCATGTACTGTATGTAATGTCACACATCTCTTAGTGCTGTAATGTTACCTCTCAGGAAATATCTTTCCATGACATGCACTTTTGTGTTTGTGTGGGAAATAGTGAAGTGTTATCCAAGCAAGTAGGAACGGAAATGTCAGTCATTAACATTGCACAATGCCAGTGTTGTTCGAGTTAGAGCTGAGTTGACCCAGGCTAACTCGGTGAGATCCAGTAGAAAGAGGAAATGAGCCACCTACACACAGCAGCACCGGGAAATTAACAAGGTGTGCAATTTTTCCTTAGCAGGCTGCAGTGTACTATATCATCAAGTGGCGTTCTAACCACAATAACGCCGATATGATTCAATCAATCTCCATGATGCAAAAATCATCCCAACCTGTAACGGCTCCCGATCGGATTGTGACGACATCACGCGCAGCGCATTGCTGGCTGTCGTCTCAGTCGGCGAGGAGAGGAGAGGGATAGAGGAGCAGAGGGAACGTACAACGGGTCAAACAAACAAGCAAGCTTATATCCCACATGGGGAGTATCGTGCTAATGTTTCCCAGCATCAGATATGCCATCTGGTGAAGCGGCAGCCACTGGGAAGGAGTCGGAATTCTGGGTAATCAGGACTCAGGTTGTGCTGTGGAACAGATCCATGGCAATTAGTCAATATGAAGGTGCAGCTGATATGGCCTGTGGTTAAAAAAAAAGGGAGAAATAGAGATCGAAGTGTAGTCATTAAAAAAAAAGAAGAAGAAAAAAAAGGCTGAGCGCTCAGAGCACCGCTGCTGCTTTAAGATACAGTCAGTCTATTTAAAGGAAAACTACAACGCTTCTCGATATATATATATATATATATATATATATAATTATTAATTTTTAATATACATACAATACCAAAAGTTTGGACACATCTTTAAATTCTGTGGATTTTCCCGACTTAAATTTTTTTCTACAGTGTACAGCAACACTAAAGGCGTCCAAAATATGCAATCATTTACAGATCATAAGTAGCAGATACACCTCAATATTCAGAGTTGATATTGAGGTGTATCTGCTACTTATGATCTGTAAAATCTTCATAATGGTTCTACTCCAAAGTGCTGTTTATTAATTGGTGATGTTGGAGGCTGGTAACTCTAAATGAACTTCTCCTCTGCAGCAGAGGTAAGTTTTGATCGTGCTTTCCTGCGAAGGTCTTCATGAGAGACAGTTTCATCATTGATGGGTTTTGCAAATGCACGTGACACAATACTGTTCTTGCAAGAACTATTCCAGAACAGCTGACCTTCATGTCTTCAGATAACACATAACTACTGTTGTTGTTGTTACTTAATCACCAAATGCGATATGTGTTATTTCCTAGTTTTGAAAAAGTACTTTTGAAAATTTCCTTTGTGGAAATTGGAAATGTTCAAACCTTTGACTGGTACTGTATATTGGCATTTGAGGTGGTAAGCTGGTGCCATTCCTCTATAATCCTGCAGGTGGCGCACTCTAAACTACCTGTACTCACACATTGGCAGGCAGAACAGCACCCTGTGTGGTATGTGCAATTATTATTATTATAATAATTATTCATTATTATCGATGAAGTTTGTTTAGAACTGTAACAAAGTCTGAGAAATAAAATCGTGCAAATTATAGAATCGCATATGTATCATGTATGTATCATGATGATATCGTATCGGGTGACGCCTGGTGAGCTCACATTTATGTGCATTCATCACGGAGAATGTTTCTTTGCAGTAAAGATGTTCAATTCTGTCAACGATTAAGTGAAACATGAGTTATTTCGATTCTTATCTTTACTCTATCCATTAAAGGAAAAGCTTTAAATCTGTACAATTCCTACTCTGGAAGATGAAGCTACTTTTTCATAACTATAATTTATAGTTCAGTGTGATGTAAGCAACTGAAGGACACAAAACCTTTGTTTCACTCCATCGTCGCATTAACATGGTAGAAATTACAAGAGACAAACTACAGGTACAAGCGACTTGAGCTACACGTCCCTTGTGAGCATGAACTGGTATCAGTAAAGGGCGCATCAATTATTTCTTCTTAAAGTCCCATGAAAATAAGCTATCTATGACTCTCTCATCATAATAAAATAATATGCAAATGCCATCCCTTACTTTTCATGTGCATTGCTGTATGTGAGGAGGAACAGAACAGAAATAGCAGCGAGACTCAGCTGCGCGCAGTGCCGATGCTGTTGCTGTAGAGCAGTCGACTCTGTGAATTCTGGGTAATCAGGACTCGGGAACAGATCCATCGCCGTTTGTCAATGTGGAAAAAAAAAGAAAAAGAAGGCGACAGAGACAAAGGGCACTAGAGAAGAAATTGATTGAGGAAAGACAGGTTGATGGTAAGGGACAGACAGGCTTACGCGGTGCCCGCTCGCTGTTACTGCAGCTATGTCTGGACTTAGCACAGCTCTGAGTTGGACGTCTGTGGTATTCCTGCCTCCAGCCAAGCGTGAGCAGGATAAGCCCAAAACTAACCAGCTTTCCCTTACGTCTAAACAGGCACGCCTTTAATTCCATTCCCAAACCCGCCGAGCTTACACTAGCTCTTTCATACACATCGCTTCTGTTTTTCGGTTTCTCTCAGCTTATACACACACACACACACACACACACACACAGTCATTCATGTACTGACACTGTTATGGAGTTACAACCCCTTCTGCTAACACGAGTCCGGATTCTCAATTGCTTGGAACTGAAGATTCAGTGTAAAGTCTGGTGATTTGTTGCACTTACAGTTATTTTTAATGTCATCTTATTATGCAAAGAGTAAAAATAAAAGCTTCCCAAGTGGTGCAACAGTAAAGCGTCCACCCTGTCGCCTTGGCACAAATCATTTTGTGCACAGAGGCACAAAAATAATGCATAGAGGAGAAAAAACAATGATGCAGAAGAAGAAAAAAAAAATAGTCCTTGAAGTGCGAGATCTCGCAGAACCATTCTGTGCACAATTCTTGAGCTACCATCTATTTCTTTATAGTATATAAAAACAAATGGGGACTAATGTTTCACAGACTGCAAAGTCCCGAAAGATCCAATTAAAAAATTGCCTGTTTTTGTAACAACCTCAGCAGCAACCTCATTTCTCCTCCCTTCTGTTCCAACCACTCAGCATCACCTGTGTACTACAGTAATCACCGGCCGGATCATCTGTCATCATCTGCACCTGTTTCCAAAAAGTTGGATCTTTTTTTCTTGGAGTCACTGTGGAACTAGTCAGGTACAGGGACTGGACTGAAAACTTGAGGCTGAAAAAGTCCTTCAGGAAGCCTTGTGAACTCAAGATAACAGCGAAATACATGAAAGTCTGGCAAAATCTGAAGAAATAAGGGATGTCTCATGGCTTTTGCACAGTACTGTGCTTCCAGGTCTTTTAACCTGCACTTAAAGAGCCCTGCCTTCATCCGCTAGGTTTCCAATCAATAATAGACGAGAGTGAATTCTCGTAACCCGCGACTTTGGATAAGCAGTTGGCGATGGGTTGATGGATGGAATTCTTGTACCTCTCATCCCTCCCCTCTGAGAGAGCTCGGCCAATCAGCTCCCTGCGAAAGGTCACAGCATCACCTGGGAATCGAACTCGCGATCTCCGGATGATAGGGCGAGCGCTTTACCACTGCGGCTTGAACCGGAAGTTTGGACAGCAAACCGAGGGCGCGTCTTAAATCGATCCGCTGAACAGAATTTCATGGAACTTTGGCAGTACTTAGATACAGTATCTGCCAGAAGTTTAACCTGCTCGATAAGTGAAATCAAAATGTTACTGTATGTAAAAGCCACGTGTTGTTATGTGTGGGATTGAATCATCTACCCAATCATTATGCAGAAGGCAGGCTTCCTTTTTTTTTTTTTTTTTACAAATCCTTTCATTCATGTTTACAAGAAAGACATTTTTTTTCCTCTATGCATGCCTTTTTCTCCTGACTCTTCCGTTCCTTTCGTCTCTTCCTTTTTTGTCTCTTCCTATGTCTCTCAAGGGACTCGGTACATCCGTGCCCGGGGGGTACAAGAGGGCATGTGGATGGGATAGTTAGGGCATTAGTCTCTGTTCCAGTAAGTAGCGAGACTCTAGGCAATCATGGGGTGTGTGTGAGATCATGTACACAAAGCAAGGCAGATAGCGATTTCCTGTCAGCGTGTTCAGCCCTGTGATGTAGCATGAACAGCAGTTTTCAGGGCTGTAAACACTTACGCTCTCTGTTTGGAGCCTGGCATTTGGTATACTAGGGCGCATTGATGCGAGTGACTGGAAAATACCCCGGCGGTATTGGGGAGGCAAATAAAACTGGTGACGTGAAAAAGAAAGGAAGAAAGAATGAAATACAGAACTACAGTAGATCAGGTACTTTTCCAGGTCTGTAACATCAAACATCAAGCCTGTTTGGAATAAAAACTCAAACTCGAATTTTTATCTACCGCCTTTTCTCTGTCTCTCTTTCTTTTGTGTAGGGTTTTTTGTTGATCCGGTTAGCACAGACTAAACGTTTTCACATCTCACTAAGCTTCAGTATGACCCTGTCACAACAAATCCTTTGCAGACGGCCAGACTAAAGCGACGGGGCTCGGGAAGAACACAAGGTTACGGTAAAGGCAGCATGAGCCGTGACTTCACTGGACAGGCCACTGCTGTCTGACTGTGTGTGTGTGTGTGTGTGTGTGTGTGCGTGTGTGTGTATGCGTGTGGTAACTCAGGATATGGTAATTCAGAAAGCAGCCTTGGTTTTTAATGCACTCCATCCATTCAGTGTCTCCAATAACAGCTTTATACCGTGATGCAATGTGGTCTTTTAATATTACCACAGACCGCAAGAGTGAGCTGTGTGAGCTAATGACACTCAATCACTTCCATACACACACACACGCACGCACACACACGCACACATATACACATTTCCCAAGACAACTCCACATTCTATTTACTCAGCGAGACGTGGCGCCGAATCTCGGCTTTCGCTTTCGCAATTAAAAGTGTGTATGTTGTGAATTTTCTTTATTGCCAGGTAAAGCGAAGTCTCTTCCCGCGCAGAGGCGTACCAGAGGAGAATGTGGAGCGTTGAGCGCGCCGAGTGTCGTGCTCCATTAGATTTTATTGAACGTGAGCCCTGTATCAATGAGGCTGGGAAATGATGCTGCCATAATTGTAGAGAAGCTGAAAATTGCATTTTTTTTTTTTTTTGATTAGTTTGTATGGAGCAATCTGAATGATCAGGACTTGCTGTGGGCTGGTAAAAGATTAAGTTCTTTTTATGAGGAGTAGTTCATTTATTTAGGCATGGGAATCAAGGGAAATTAGTGAGCATTGTGTGTGTGTGTGTGTGTGTGTGTGTGTTTTACCTCCAGTACAACGATGATGGCACTGGATGTGTGCCATTGTAAAAGAAGGAGATTAGACTAATGATGTGGCTACAGGGCATTGACTCCCAAATGAGAAATACCGCTACTGGGAATGTTTTGACTTTGTTGACCTAAAAAAAAAAAGAAAGAAAAGGGGGAGGTAGCTGTCGTGATGCCTTGCTGCTCGTGTTGTACCACGAGTGCTTGATGGCAGCATTGTGACATAAAGGCAACAATACGTCCAGGATATTGCCTATTTTGCATCATCAGTAAATAAAAATTTACAAGCGTATACTGTAGGCAGATAATGAATTGAACATCATGGGGGAATGGCGATATGAGCGGGAAAAAGACAGCGAGTTATTTTCCTGTAACAGCACATCCTTATAATGCAACAGTTGCTATAAATTACAAACATAGTAGTTTTTTTATGCATATTCTGATTTCTATACATTTATAGTAGGGATGGGATAAAAAATAGATTCCATTGTATAACGTGATTCTGACTCCAAAATCTATTTTGTTATATATTTTTTTATTTCTATATGTTTACACTATCTATTTATTCTATCTTTGCACTTATCATCTCTAACCTATGATTATCATTGCACTATTGTATATTACACGCATTTATTCTCTATATACTGTATCATACAGATGTTCATATATGTACATATGCATATCATGTTATTTGAACATGATCTCTTCTTAGCAGGTCTTATCCACTGCACAGTTCTATTGTATTTTATAATTTATACCTTCAATACATTCATCACTCTCATCCCTGTATATATGGACCCATACTCTCATTCACCATATTGTTATTTATTGTACTGTAAACGGGCCACTTATGCACTTTTCATTGTTTCTGTACATGTATATAATGTTTGCATTTGATGTGGAAAATGTTGCTGTTCCTCTATAATCCTACAGGTGGCATGCTCTGAACTATTCACATTTTGGCAGGGAGCACAACATCCTGTGTGATAGGAGCAAATTATTTGGCAAGTTTCTTTAGAATTGTAACAAAATCTAAAAAAAAAAAATACTAATAAATAAAATCATGATACTACCAGAATCGAGATACAAATCGAATCGGCACCCGGGGATTGTGATAATATCGTATCGGCTGGTCCCTGCTGATTCCCATACCAAAAGTTTGAGTCCACGTTGTAAATCTGGCTTTTTTTTTTTTTTTTTGGCTATATAACATTCAAGAAGTACAGTAAGAAGTACAGTACATTTACAATGGGCGTTCAAGTCAAACCAGGATTTTTGATTGTGCAGAATAACAGAACATGGTTAAACTTTATTCCGGCTGCTCCCATCAATGGGGTTCTGCAGCAGACCATCCGATCGGCACAACGTGGCACAGGCTTTCATGGCGGATGCCCTTCCTTACACAACCCTCCCATTTTATATGGGCTTCGGACCAGCACTGCGTCCAGTGATTGGGTAATATCGGACAGCGGGACTCGAACTTGGATCCTCAGATCTTTACATGCAGGTTCTTTTCAAAGGCGTGAGTTTCCGCATCGAGCGAGTGACGTAATGGACAGCTTGAAATCTGATTCGAGTGAGTAGAGCATCCAGACTGTGACACACTATAGCTTTATGCATCTGATTGAAATCTGATTTCAAACCACCTCTTGATGTATTTCAAATCAGATTAGTAAAGATCAGATTGATTTTTTTTTTTTTTTTACTGTTCAGAGTACATAAAAGCAATCTGATTCCAATCCGGATATGTAAAAAATTCAGATTTGCACTGGCAATCTGAGCAAGACCTTGGAGAGATATGAGCGAAATCATGTAATGTTATTTCTCTCAGATGTCTAAAATACAACAGTCAATACTTTATTTAACTTTGCCTCATACGAAGGTGTTGAAGTCGTCTTCCATTTTCTTTACATGCAGTAAAAGCTGGTATGCGAGTAAATGTTAAGTTACATAGGAGCCATTACTCATTCAATTCTGGCGCCCAGCAACACAGCAAGATGATATTTTTGAGAGCTGGCGCCTCTGAGATTCTGTCGTTTCTGCTTCCAGAGCAAACCGTGACATCAGCATGACATAGGCTTTAAAATGGTCTATTGAAACAAAAGCAATTTGGACCGCACTGTGCGTTTCATTTCGTTGAATATGTGCGAAGTTTGTTAAAACATCTACAATTCAGTTGTTCTGGCACCAGTGTTATTTTTTCAGTGTAATAGGTAAAAAGAATTAAAAAAAATTTTTTTAAAAGCAAACCACTCTCTTATATCTGAAAAATCCGAACAGTGAAAGTTGCAGCTTTACCCGTGGCTGTTCCAAAGCACTGACATCTGAGACTCCTTCCAGAAATGCGAAATAAACATTTTTTCTTTCACAGAACACTTCGCCATTGCACATTTTTAAATATGTTTACGTACTTCATCCTTCATAAACATCTGGGAACGAGTTGTTGCTATGGAAACGGCAAGGAATTAGAACGGGCTCATTAATATACCGTAAACCAGTGATTCGAATTACAGCCAGAATTAGTGCCAGACCACCTCTTGACCAATCAGGATCAAGAATTCAACTAAATCTCTGGTATAACAAATATATGATTCTTAAAATATCCATTAGGCTAAACAGAATTTGTTCTCGGACAGCTGCCCCGTCTTCCACTTTGGGAGTGTTTTCCAGTGCAATTGCTTTTTTCCAGACGTGCTGTTGTAAAAGAGCTGACATGTTTATGCAAACGTTCACTTCTGATGAATATAACCGAATGCTTCTGGATACTGCCAGAGTAACACTGGTTATATTTTGGTTGTTGTAATGATGAGGATCTGCTGGAGTCTGCTGCCACGTATCGGCTGTGTATGAAGCTCCAGATACTTTGTTGTTGTCATATCTTGAGGCGGAATGGTGGCGTACTGTAGGTCTCGCACCTCCAGGGTCCAGGTCCAGGTCCAGGTTACTCCCTCGGGTCTGCGTGCATGGAGTTCGCAGGTTCTTCCCATTCTTTGCATGTGGTGGGTTTCCTCCGGTTTCCTCCCACAGTCCAAAGACATGCAGATTAGGTTTCCAAATTGCCTGTACTGTCATTGTGCACCATGATAGAGAGGCACCCCATCCAGGGTGTACCCCACCTAGCACCCCTTGAACAGGCTCCCAGATAAGTGCTATAAAGAATAAGGGAGTGGGAATGAGTGTCATATCACGATATCATATCATATCATCTGAATCTTTCCGCATGACCGTGAAATACTCATGGAAATAAGATGACCCGAGAGTCAGGACACGGAGAGAACAGAAGGAGGTGATTTTATTCCATGCATAAAAAATATCCTTTGCACTCAAGTCCTAATATGGCGTGGAAAAGATAGATTTTCCAGATATGTCCGACATACTGACTCGAACCACACCATAAAAATAACACCCCAGGCTAAGATAAGAAAAAGAATAGATGAGAAAAAAAATAACCTGAGGAGACCAGTAAAAGACCACTTAAGAAACACACTAACATGAATTACTTTAAATGATGAAATCAAATCTGGTATTACTTTCCATAGAAGTACATTTCAACAATTCCATAACCTTTTATCGCTGTCTTTAGAATGCATATTTATCTCAAGATCGGACAAATGACTCCTGCCACATGAAGCTGCTTTTATTGAGCGCTGCGTGGTATAATAACCACTGTCATTATTCACTCATTCACTCATCTTTTATACCGCTTTATCCTGTATTCAGGGTCATGGGGGGGCCTGGAGCCTATCCCAGGATGCTTAGGCCACGAGGCGGGGTACACCCTGGACAGGGCGCCAATCCATCGCAGGGCACACAGACATACATTCACTCACAATGGAAAATTTGGGAAAGCCAATTAGCCTAATCTGCATGTTTTTGTCTTTGACTGTGGGAGGAAACCGGAGTACCCGGAGGAAACCCGCCAAGCAAGAACAAGAACATGCAAACTCCATGCACACAGAGACGGGAATCGAACCCGGACCCTGGAGGTGCGAGGCGACAGTGCTATCCACTACACCACCGTGCCGCCAGCTCTCATTATTTTCAGTGTTTATTATTTTTATTATAGTGCTTGGTGCTGAAATTTGTGGCGTATATTGTAAGCGTGTGTTGTTGTAGCAGGTCGATCGTTTGGCTTGAAAGCTTCTCTGTTAATGCGAACGCTTTCAATCACCGCTTTTTGGGCTGATCTATAAAGGTGGACGTGATGCCTTGTGTTTGTCGCTGTATGGAATCGGAAAACGGATGCCGGCATGTCTGATTATTCGCCCTTCTCGACCAGATCATTTCCATGATTAATCACCGTGCCCGCCTTTGCGTGACCTACACACTGAATGCTCCTAAATCAGATTTAACGCTGCGCTGACTTCCCCACAGTTTATCGGATGCAGTTTTTTTTTCTTTTTCTTTTTCTTTCGCCCTCAGTGTAAAACACCTCTGTCTTAAAGTATTTCTTGGGCTCGGCTCAGTGTATTGTGCATCTGTGTTCCGTCACGGTGTATGTGCTTTAATTAAATTCCTTGCCACGGGTATAGAGAGTTTGCAACTGAAGTAGTTATTGTGCTGTTGAGTTAGTGTGAGTTTATAAAGGAAAAGTGCCTGCGAACAGGGAATAGGACAGACTGGGACATTGTGCAAAATGAGCAACTGTGATTTATTTACTTGCGACGTATCATCTGCAGTGCGTGGAATAACAGGCAGTGTTTCCTGCCATATGTATGTTTATCGTCAGGTTTGAACGGAGAATCAGATATCTGACATCATTAATGTCAAAAGGATTTTAAAAAACAACATGGTGTTTTATTAGACTGGGGTCATGCTGTGTGTTAGGGCTGATCTATTGTAGTGTCCAGCATGTTGTATAAATACATGTAGAGCGCTTATAAATTGTTGTTAATGGTCATGGAAGCAATTCAATTAAGTAATTTATGATGCTGACTCTACTCACCAGTGAGAACTTGTACTTTCTATATAACGTATGTAATGTAGCTTCTAGGATTCGGCGATATCCGATTTAATTATTATACGTTTTAACCTTCACCCAACTTATACCCCAGGATTACTAAACCTGTCTACTCGTATTGTATATTGTCACTTGTCTTGGTTTTGTTACGTATTTATATTCAGATTATGGTTATGTACAAAGCTAGAATACTAGTAGAATACAAAGAATACCCTGACAGAGTACAGAGGAGTTTATGGTTGATTCAGTGCCCAGGATCTCTCCACCGCCATGCTTAACACATGCTTGGGTGTGAGGTGTTTCTGCTGAAACGCTGTTTAATTTTCACCGAACATGACGCTGGGTGTTAAGGCCAAACAACTCCACTTTGGTTTCATCTGTCCATAGGACATTGTTCCCGAAGCCTCCAGATGCAGTTTTGTGAACCTCAGTGAACCAGTTTCTTTCTGTTTTCTTTTCAGATGGAGGAGGCTTTCCAAACAAACCGTACTTATTCGGTCTTCTTCTAATTATGCTTTCATTGGCTTTAACATTTAATGTGCTCTGTAAGTCCTGTAGGGTCTGGGATGGAGCTCTTGTTTTTTTTTTTGTTTTTTTTATATACTGTATTTCTTTGATAGCATTTCACAGCCTGGCCTTTGGGTGGATGTTGCTGGGACGTCCAGTCCTGGGAAGATTGGCAGCTGTCTTGAATGTTTTCTACTTGTGAAAAATCGTTCTCATTGTAGAATGTTTTGGAAATGGTTTCCAGTTAGCGGGTACTTACTGTAGTATTGCCGGCATCTCTGTTTTTTTAATGTGATTTTTTTTTACTATTTTTTTTTGTCAATTTTACAAATGACTGTATAACTATGTCTACCAAACAAACTGAAATGGACTCCATCCATTCAAACAGTTGTTTTTGAGCAGGAGTTATTATGCCCACATAGGCTATGCACTATGCACTATGCACCGCTAGCTAGCTCAGGAGGTCACAGCAGCTTTCTCACGAGTTTTCAGCAGAGATTTGTACTGGCTCATTTACTATGATGACAGAGAAGATACAAAATAAATAACGAGACTGGCTCTAAATCAGACCCATGCTACACCCAGACCACTAACTAAACAGATTACACCGAACTACGGGACAGAAGCTGAACACCACGAACATACACATGCATGCACCCTGCAATGATCGTCATTATTAAAACGCATAATGCAAATTGTTTTTTTTTTAAATCCCATTACTTTTCCAAAACTTTCTGATATGTATTTTTTTCCAGGTCTGGGTGACTTGATTAATGGTGTGGTGTTAAAATAACGCAAAGTGTGTATTTCTTAAAAATAACAAACCATGTGTTGTTTTTGTGAGTGCCAAGAGATCTACATATCTTTTTATTTATTTATTTATTTAAAAAAAACTTTTTTTTTTGGATCTCTATTGTTCTCTCTAAGATTCTTGCATCCAGATCTGGAAAAAAGGTCACAAGCTGTGTGTCTCTTTGCAAGACCTCAGCTCCCTTTTACAGTAAATGCTTGAGCAACCAGGATACAAACCCACCTTCAGCCAGTCCCTAAGCAAACCGTCTCCAGGAGATGGGGCTCCAGGGACACGCCTCCTCAGAGAGTCAGCCAGTGACCGAGCTTTATTAGGGCCCTTCCTCTGCCTCACTCATTCTTTCCTTTCTAAGCGAGTGAAAGAGTAAAGGTTTGGATTTGCTCTTATGATGGTACATGTGTTCCTCAGATCAGAGATGATGAGGGGAAAAACCGAGAACATTCCCAGCCATCGTCTAGCTGATTCCTTTTTAATGGCTATCACATTGATGTTGTCTGTCTGTCTCTCTCTCTCTCTCTTTAATTTGTAGACACACACACATCCTTTTTCAAATGGCAGATTTTCAAATGATAATTGGGCAAAATCTTGGAGATTTGGGTGGAAATGTGCTCAGACTTTTTGAGAGCCTGTGGTTTTTTGTAAACTACTACCAGT
This sequence comes from Clarias magur, assembly GCA_013621035.1. Classification (NCBI taxonomy): domain Eukaryota; kingdom Metazoa; phylum Chordata; class Actinopteri; order Siluriformes; family Clariidae; genus Clarias; species Clarias magur. The sequence goes on along the minus strand of QNUK01000661.1, from coordinate 299,938 downwards.
CATGGTGTCTTTTGCTATTAAGAGTGTCTGGACTTGTGTGCATGTGTGTTTGGATTTGTTTACCACCGCCTGTATTTAAAAAAAAAAAAAAAAGCCCAATGATATGGTGAATTGGCATGAATTGGAATGTCTTTTTTTCTTAAAAAAAAAAAAAGTCATTGATGTCCGTACAAAGATAGAAATATCTGCTAATTTTTATCAATGTAAATGTTTTTTTTTTCCAGTAACCCACTCCATAGCATCAACTTGGCATAATATCTGTCTGTTTTAGACCCATGTTTAGTCTACAACAGCCAGGCTCTCTTTGTGTACACAGTATACCATGCCTTTCTATCACATCTTGGCCTCCAAGTCCCCTGATTCAGTCTCCTGACTTGCTGCTAAATAAGTGAATCAGTATTCCAATGGCTAACATAAGATTGATAAGAGGTCAGTCGAAGGTTTCTCAGCGTTGAAGGAGTTAGCGTTCCGCTGTTTTATGCAGTATCTGGCTCCTAAGGGTGTCACTGTGACTCACCAGCCTGCACGTTAGCCCTGCTTTATGCCGAAAATCCGAGGTTTGAGAGGGAACTGGAGCGGATGTTAGATAAAGTGTGTGGAAAGAAAAAGGCAGAGTTATGTAAGGAGCCGAGCGGACTACAGAGCGTTGTTTTTCTACTTGATTTTTATTTCAAGACCGGTCAAGACCACAACTCCAGGGATATCACTAAAGTGCCTGTGCGTGTCTGATTCATTCATTCATTATTGTGGTTGGATGTAAAACCTCCGGCTTCATTTTTTTTTTCAAATTGAAATGATTATTACTTTTATTATTAGTACTGTTACTATTAACATTTACTTTTTTTTAAAAGTGCAGCTTTTATTAAAAGATTATAGAACCCAAATGGTCGGCACAGTGGCTTAGTGGTTTGCGCTGTCGCCTTGCACATCCTGGGTCCGGATTCCATTCTCGCCACGGGTCTGTGTGCATGGGGTTTAAATGTTCTCCCGTGCTTGGTGGGTTTCCTCTGGGTTATTCAGTTTTCTCTCACAATCCAAAGACTTGCAGATTAGGCTAATTGGTGTAATATACAGTAGTGTTTGTATATGTGTGTGTGTGTGTGTGTGTGTGTGTGTGTGTGTGTGTGTGTGTGTCCTGCAATGGATTGGCACCACATCCGGGGTGTACCGAGTCTCCTGGGATAGGCTCCCGGCCCCCCTCAACCCTGTATACAGATACGAAAGATACAGGGTTTGGGTAATGAAACTGAAACACTGGCCAATTTAGTGTTGGAGGTTTCATGGCTAAATTTGAAAGTTTAATTAGCAGAGTAATAGCAAAGTTTTGCTTAAAATACTGGAATGCACACAACATTGTGGGTGACATATCAAAAGAGGACAAATTGTTGGTGCGCGTCTCGCTGGCGAGTCTTTGTGATGTATCAAGAGCCACGGTATCTAGGGTAATGTCAGCATATCACCAAGAAGGACGAACCACATCCAATAGGAGTGACTGTGGATGCAAGAGGAAGTTGTCTGAAAAGGATGTCCGGGTGCTAACCCGGATTGTATCCAAAAACATAAAACCACAGCTGTCCAACTCACTGCAGAATTAAATGTGCACCTCAACCCTCCTGTTTCCACCAAAACTGTTCGTCGGGAGCTCAACATGGTCAATGTACATGGCCGGGCTGCTATAGCCAAACCTTTGGTCACTCGTGCCGATGACAAACGTCGGTTTCAATGGTGCCGGCAGCGAAAAACTTGGGCTGTGGACAATGTGAAACATGTATCGTTCTCTCATGAGTCCACCTTCATTGTTTTTAACATCGAGAGAGTTACGGTGTGGAGAAGCCCCAAAGAAGCGTACCACCCAGACTGTCTAGAGTAAAGCTTGGGGGTGAATCAGTGATGGTTTGGGCTGCAATATCGTTCCAGTCCCTAGGCCCAATACTTGTGCTAGACTGCCAAAGCCTAACAAACCATTCTGGAGGACCATGTACACCCAATGGTTCAAACACTGTATCCCGAAGGCGGTGCCATGTATCAGGATGATAATGCACCAATACACACAGCAAGACTGGTGACAGAATGGTTTGATGAACATGAAAGTGAAGTTGAACATCTCCCATGGCCTGCACAGTCACCAGATCAAAATATTAATGAGCCACTTTGGGGTGTTTTCAAGGAGCGAGTAAGGAAAAGTTTTCCACCACCAGCATCACATAATGACCTGGACACTATTCTGCAAACATCCCTCTGACCGCTGTGCAGGACTTGTATCTGTAATTCCCATGACGAATTGATGCTGCATTGGCCACAAAAGGAGGCCCTACACCATACTAATGATTTATTGTGGTCTGAAACCAGGCGTTTCAGTTTCATTGTCCAACTGCTGTAGTGTTACACTCACCTGTTCAACTGCTCATTAACGCAAACATCCAATCAGTCAATGACATGGCAGCAGCTCAGTTCATTTAGTCTTGTAGACATGCTTAAGTTCAAACCGAGTATCGGAATGGGGAAGAAAGGTGTTTTAAATGACACGCTTGTTGGTGCCAGACGGGCTGGTCGAGTATTTCCGAAACTGCTGATCTGCTGGGATTTTCGTGCCCAACCATCTGTAGCGTTTACAAGAAAGTTGTCTGAAAAAGAGAAAATATCCAGTGAGAGGCGTTTTGCTCGGCAAAAATGCCTTGTTGATGCCAGAGGTCAGAGGGGATTGGGCAGACTGGTTCGAGCTGATAGAAATCTGTGAGAGATCTCAATGGAATGTTTCCAGCACCTTGTTAAATCTATGCCACGAAGAATTAATGCTGATCAAGCCAGTACTAACAAGGTGTACCTAATGAAGTTTCCAATGAGTGTGTTTGTGCGTGTATACAGTATTTGTGCTTGTTGATTTTTGGCGTCGGTTCCCTTTAGCTCGGCTAGGGTAGTCATGGAAGTTCGATGGGAGGAAGTAAAGCAGACAGATGGATAAGCCGTAAAAAAACTTCAAGAAACAAGAAAAATTTAGTCATTTTATGCATACATCCATTTTCTGAAATAATAATAATGTTCAGTCACACTACCCCAGATTTCTATTTTCAAATGCACATACTCACGCTCATGAACCATGCAGGACCTGGAACAAATTCCCCCTCTCAGTGTGTGGTGTGGTTCGGAACCTGACCAAAGCTGCTTTCATGTTATTTTGTCCTTTTTGGTGTTTTTTTTTTTTTTTTTGCATTTGTTTTTTTTACCTTGCCATGTGCTTTTTTCTGTTCTAGTCCTCCCCGGTCATTGATTAATTAACCCTTAATTAGACACTTACATTTAAGCATTTGGCAGACGCTCTTACTGTGTCCAGAGCGAATTTAATAAGTGCTTTGAAGTTCCATTATTAATAATATGTTTATTCTGGTTCACTAGGTTGCTAACTAGAAGCACAAACAGTCATTTGTTTTATTTTTTATTTTGGGAGTCAACCTAAATACCTAAGAAACAGATAGGACTTAACAGATAAGTCATCACTCAAAGATTGCCAGAGACTCGTCTGTACGGCCATTTAGAAGAAGTTTCATTCACCAGTAGGAGGCTGTACAGTAAGTGATAAGTGCTTTGAGATAAGTGGATACAGGGCCGTTTTTAGCTTTGTAAACATCAGTCTTCTGAATTTGATGTGAAAGCCAGTGGAGGGAGCGGAGAAGTGGGGCGGCGGTGGGAGAACTCAAGGTGCATTTTATGAGCGAGAATTCAAGAATCATAGTAAGAGTTCATGGCAAGGTAGGAAACACGGCCAGACACCATTAATCTAGATGAATCGATGAGCAAACAGGTGAAAGTCCGATAGAGAAAGATGAGGACTATAGGGAGGATGCTTTAGCACCTCAGAACAGTGAGACAGTGTCAACAGAGTGCGGATAATTTTTGACTCTCCATTGTAGTTCAATGGTTGTCCCAAAATGTATACATTTATATATACATTCATAAATCTGTACATTGAGGATATTTACAAAAAAAAAAAAAAGGGGGGGGGTGTAAGATGAGTAATAGAACACATCAAGACGTTTTTTGGAGTTTCTGTCTGTCTGTCTGCCTGTCTGTGCACGCGCATCATGTAAAGAACTACTGAACGATTTTTCACAGCTGAAAGGGTTTTCACAGATGTATTTGTTTCATCGCAATCGGCCCGCGGGGAGAGAAGATCTGCTCATTTGAAATTTAAATGGAGGACGCCCTTATATCATAAACAAAAAATCGGCCTCGAAAAAATTAATCAGTTCATCTCAAAAATCAACAGATGGCATTGTACATTTTTTAAAAACGCGCTTATGAGTGTGCGATAAATTTCCACGGGAACGAAGCCGCTGGCACATCTAGTATTAAATAATGTCCTTTGAAAAAAAAAAAAAAAACATTCTCTGCACATTTTGTCCTTTTATCATTTTTGTATCGGCTGGAGCGTAAACAAGCCAATTAGTCTTCCCGCTAATGTGACCTCATATAAGGAGTAGACTCTTCCCCAGCTTGTTCCTTAAACAGTAGCTCATTTACATAGACACTGAAATGGTGTGTTTGGAAAGAGGAGTGAAACCGAAGGATGTTTAGGTATGATGATGACACACACAGACACACACACACACACACCCTTTGGAGGTGCTCTGAGACCTGGGTTAACTTGTTAAAGAAAAGGTCAAATATGGGCCCTTTAAAGTGCTAATGGATGTTTTTTTTCAATGGGTGTGAAAAACATGAAAACAACCGAAAGTCAGAAACAAGAAGGCCGACAAGAAGCTATGGTTTGAATTTAATGAAATAAACGCTGAAACAGATCAAGGTCAGTGACTCATACGGCACAGTAAGTACTGTAGCTGGTGTCTGTAATTTATAATTATCTTGTGTGTATACAGTAGCTTATTCATGTGTTTATTTTGTGTATGCTAATTTGTTTTTCTGCATTTATTTATCTAAATTCTACCCATAGTTTCCTGTGTTCCATGTCCTTAGTTTCTTGTCCACCTTCTTCGCTTTTGACCTTCACTCGTTTTTCCGTGTTTTCGCACGTATCGATTACTCCAGACTAATGGCATCCAGCTGTGTTTCTTCCCCTGCCGTTAAACCCGCACTACGATTCTTGAATCCGCACAAACAAAACACGCCTTGGGTTCTCTCGCTTGTATCTTACATCATCTAAACACGTTCCACTAATGTGACATGGCAGAGGAAATGCTGTAATGCTGCTATGGGACTCCTCTTTCTTCACATTCTTCTCCGCCCGCACGCTGCTGGGACAGTTTGCCAAGAGCGTTGTTGCTTCTGGAACAGCTGTAGTAGTGTGTGTTGCGAATCGTCCTGAAGAAATGACATCTGGTTCAAAAAGTTCTATGGAAGCATGCGCACCTGATTTCACTAGATATTTCATCCTCGCGTACACGTGTGTCTTTTCAGTAATGAAACCTCACAGTTGGTGAACATAAAATCTGCGGGTGTTTTTTTTTGTCAAAAGAGAAAGCTGCAGCTGGGTGCTGATATGTATTAGCAATTCAGTAGGAGACAAAGCTGTCTAGTACGCTTTACGTCTCCGCCGTGATCAGCTCTGTAATGGCTTCAGGTGCCGTTAAAATAAACACCACAATTAATGATAATGAAGTCTGTTTGTTTTATCGGTTTGTTGCTTAAGGCTTGTTTCTTTGGTCCATGTTGCGTGTTCCAGCCTGCCAGACAGATGTCTCGTTAACCGAGGACTCATCCGAATATCGTATACAGAAGTAATAATAAAAAAAAATTTATCGAGGGAGAGGGCCACTGAAAATCAACATCAACTTTTTTTTCTTTTTTTTTTCTTTTTTTTTTCCAAACACTCATTTGTCCCATACGGTCATTTGTTCCTGATACTGATCAGCTGGTGTTCAATAAGGGTGTGGTGGACTCCATTTCCCCCAATCATCATTAGAGTAGGAGTGAGCTGTTATTAGATTTGCAGTGATTTACACACGCCTGCTACTGTAACTCAATCCAGGACGACCGGCTCAATCGAGTCCATTCGCTCAAGTCAGAAATGCTGCGTAATCACAAAGTCATGTGACGCCTATAAGGGAATTAGGTGGGATGATGAGAATATGGAAAGTGTAGTATGATCAGGATATCTGAAATAGTTGCTCAGTAATGCGCTTTTGGTTCAAATTACACCACATGAACCGTACAGGTCAAACGTCTGGACACACCTGAGATGAAAATTATTTGCGCTCTGGATGCAGCATTTATTTTAATTCACTTTTAGGCCATAAATGCACCGCTGTCTTCACTTCTTCATCAAAAGTGAATCTTCATCCTCGTAGTGCTGCTTTCGGGGGGGCAAACAGGTGAAAGTCCGATAGAGTAAGATCAGGACTATAGGCAGGATGCTTTAGCGCCTCAAAAGTGCGGATCATTTTTGACTCACCGTGGTAGATCAGTGGTTGTCCCAAAATCTCTACATATGCAGTTATAAATCTGTACATTGAGGATAATATAAAAAAATTGGTAGTGTATTAAATAATGTCCTTTGAAAAAAACAAAAACATTCCCTGCATATTTTGTCCTTTTATCATTTTTGTATCGGCTGGAGCGTAAACAAGCCAATTAGTTTTTCCGCTAATGTGACCTCATATAAGGAGCTTGTTTCTTAAACAGTAGCTAATTTACTGTACATACCGTAGACACTGAAATGGTGTGTTTGGAAAGAGGAGTGAAACCGAAAGATTTTTAGGTATGATGATGGAGTATTTCAACTGGAACATTGACACACACACACACACACACACACACACACACACACACACACACACACCCTTTAGAAGTGCTTTGAGACCTGGGTTAACTTGTTTAAAAAAAGGTAAAACATGGGCCCTTTAAAGTGCTAATGGATGTTTTTTAGATCCTGTTAGAGGATTAAATGCACTACATTTTATTCTTTGTACAAACAGAGACCAAAAACATAAAGAATGCACTCAGCTTTACCAAACGTATTGATCTCGTACGGTGCGTTTATTACTAAGACACTTTAATGCTTCCAATCCCTAATTTGAAAAACATGGGCTTCCTTTTTTCATTGGTGACATTTTTTGCTAAATATACTGTACCAGCCCCGCACATTCTAAATATAAGCCAGTCGAACATATGCCCCTTTCAGGACCTTTGAAATGATTTTGATTGATAGCAGCGTGTTCCATTTCTCCAGAGTGAATTTCTTGTTCAGCCGCAGCATTTATCTCTTCGGGGTCGTGACACCAGATTAATGACTAGTTGAGCTCTCGGATGGTCTCGGTGAAAAATCTTTGAAGTGCACCATTTTAGACCTAAGCAGTAAGACTCGTATTGTTCACTTTAAACACAAAATGTACAAAAATGTGTGTGTGTGTGTTTTTTTCATATAAAACAGGTCATGTGCTGTCTATATTAGAGGCGTGGGTGAAATTAATCTGGTATTCGATTAATACAAATTAAATCGGGATGTAGGTATTGTGACGATATCGTATCAGGTGACCCTTGGTGATTTCCCTCCCTAGTATGCAGGACTGGAAAGAGGGGAGAGCAGCTGCCTGCCAAAACCCCACATTCAAACCCAGTCACGGTTGCACTTTCAGTTTCAAGGAGACACATCTGCTATGTCATCTTAAACATCACTGTGTCTTCTTCCTAATTGCTTCTAAGGCGTTCCGAACGTCCTGTTAACTTAGTCAGTGGTGTGTTTTGATCTTTCGTCACTGCTAGCTAACAATCGCGCGAGCGTGCTGAAGCTGACTAATAGCGAGTACTATGAGGTTTTGGCAGGCAGATGTTTGTTGTGAAATCTCCCAGATGAATGTGTAGCAGAATAAGTCATGCTGGTTTTTGATATTCTGATTAATCGCAGGCAGACAAGCTGTGTGTGAGGTAACGATCAAGCATTCTTTGTAAACGGTGCATGATCGCACATGTGCGTCCTTGTTTGCTTCCGAAACACAGCACTTGTGAAAGAGTAAAAAAAAAAAAAAAAAAACTTTCATTTATTGCTCCGGGATTTTGAAAGTTAAAGGTCGTACCTTAACCGTTAGAACGAATCTTTTGCTGTACGCAATGTCAAGTGTTTCTGACTTCTTTTTAAGCCATTAAAAAGAGAGATGAAGCCTTGTGGTTGTGGTACCGGGAAAAATTTTAAACAACTTCAATCCTGAATACGTGTGTGATGATACAATACACATTTTACCTTACCGGTTCAAAATTGAACGATAACACTGGAGCCGCTGCGATATCGTACAGTATGCGAATCTGTGGAAGGAATATATGATGTGAACGCACAGAGAGCGATATCAGAGTAATGTGCAAATCGTGCAGTTTGTCCATTTTCTATGATTGCAAATTATTATTATTTATTTATTTTTATTTGGACCCCCCCCCCCCATATTTTTCTCCCTAATTTAGTCGCATCCAATTCCTCCCCGCCACTAGAGGGCTCCCACATAAAGGCTACTACTACCACACAGTCTGGAGGGCCGAAGACTATCAATCACGTGTTTCATCCGAACCACATGACGCGACCGCATATTTTCGAACTGCTCGCTCACGCACCGTCATTAATGCGGGAGCACTAAGTATCTCTTATCCCTCCTCTCTGAGAGAGCTCGGCCAATCAGCTCTCTCTAGACCTCCGACTGAGAGAGGTTACAGCATCACCTGGGAATCGAACTCGCGATCTCTGGATGATAGGGCGAGCACTTTACCACTGTGGTCTCGCACTTCCAGGGTGAGCGGTCCGATTCCCGCCTCGGGTCTTTGTGTTTGTGTTTGCATATTCTCCTGGTGCTTGGGAGCGGGGGGTTTCCTCCTGATTCATTAGTTTCCTCCCACATTCCAAAGACATGCAGATTAGGCTAACTGAAATTTCCAAAATGCCGCAGTGTGTGAGTGTGTGTTTGCATGCCCTGCGATGGATTGGCACCTCATCCAGGGTGTACACCTGAATCCCAGCTCCTGAACAGGATAACCGCTTTAGAGGATGAGTGACAGTGAGAGAGTGCATAATCAGTAACAGTTGATTCATGTTCGTTGTCCTGATTGATTTCAGTCATTGCCTTTCAATTTGACGCATCGATCCGAATCGTCCGATTGTTACACCTCTGGTTTGTGTTTCTCTCATGATGTAGGAAAGGTTTTTTTTTTCCCCACTCGTGCACGTGTGTGTGTGTGTGTGTGTGTGTGTGTGTGTGTGTGTGTGTGTGTGTGTGTGTGTGTGTGTGTGTGTGTGTGTGTTTGTGTGTGTGTGCGCATGTGTCAGACCTAAAAAGGAGCAAGCTGCTGCTCTCATGTCTGTTTCTTTCATCTTCCAAAATGACAGCGCGAGATATTCACAAAGGATGCTGTACCCAAAACCTGTTCTCTCCCACACTTTCATCTTTTTATCATCTCACAGCCTCGGTTATTTACGAACTCTTACAACCTTTTTCTGTTTCTTTCCTCATAATCATTTCCTTTTGATTAAGAACCAGAGCCACGCTTGGTCATCACTGCAGCTTCTTTTGCATGTCTCTGGACTGTCGTTTGGACGCTAGTAGCTTTCTCTCGCTTTATCTCTCTCTCTCTCAAACACACACACACACACACACACACACACACACACACTCACAGCCAAACAATCCCTTTGCATCAGCTGCTGACTCAGCTACGATTCTCTTTGACAAACCACTTTTCCCCAAGCTGTCAACAACACAGCATCCAAGGCAGGGGGGGAAAGCAGGACGCTCAGTTTACCTGTTTGTTACTGAATGGAGAATATACTGTATGTATATACAGTACAGTATTTATATAATGTGAATGTTCCTGCATGTTCCATCAGGATAATGTCATTTCTCTCCAGACAAAAAAAAAAGAATTTATGAAACGTGCATCCATCAGACTTTAAATGCATTGATGGTGAAAACTAGCATTAGTGGGCTTTTCGGGCCTCTGAACGGCCGTCCTCCTCCCCCCGATCTACTAAAGACGAAGCGCGTCTGGGGTCGTGAAGATCGCGCCGCTGTAATCATGACTATATCAGCTCCGGTGTAATTGCAGGTGCAGCTCGGTCTAAAGCTGCAGTGATCACGTTGTAGATTGGATTTGTCTGTAATTACAGGTTTAATTGTGCTGCTGTAATTATACAGACCTGATTTGGCGGTAAATGAAGGTTTGGCATGAGGTATCGGGAGATGCTTCGTTAATGGTACGTTGTAGAAGACAGTTCAGGAGTATTAGTTTTGTTAGCTTTCCTTAATTTAAGTGAGCCATGCCGGTGTACTCGGTGTAGGAGATTCATGATGCTTTGATTCGAATGAAGAGAAACGCACATGCCATGTGCAAGTGCCATGTGCCAGGTTTGGGGCTGGTCTGATCTTTGCTCTTTTGATTATGTAGATTAGATTGAGCTGAAGGATCGAGTCTGAGCACAGCCTTGTGTTGCTGTGGTTATTACTGCATGTTATTACATTCGATTCGGCTGGGTTCTGGGCTCATTCTGCTGGTGCTGTACTGATTACTTAGATTAGATTTGGGTGCAGGTTCAGATCTGTGTCCGATCAGACGCTGCTCTTGGGGTTACATTGATTGGATTTAGGTGAGGGTTCAGGTTCGGGGATGGTATGATGCTTTGGTGGTGATTGTGTGGCTTAGATTAGATTAGATTGGATTTGCCTGAAGATTTAGATTTGAGTTTGTCTGATGCTGTTTTGGTAAATATGTGGAGTAGACTGGGGTCAGTCTGATCCTGCTCTAGCAATTATATAGATCAGTTTTGGCTTAAAGCTCAGATCTGAGGCTTGTCCGATGTTGTTTTGGTGATTTTACTGTATACATGATATATTTTGTTTCTGGTTTGTCTGATGCTGTTCTAGTGATTATTTAGATTAGATTTGGCTAAAGGGTTAGATCATGAGTGAGTATGCTGCTGCTCTAGTAATTATGTAGATTAGATTTGTGTGAAGGCTCAGATCTAGTGTTCGTCCGATGGTGTTGTGGAGAGTATGTAGATTGGATTTGTCTGAAAGTTTAGATCATGGGTCAGTTTGATGTGACTATAGTGATGTTGTAGATTAGATTTGATCTGTTGTTTGTCTGATGCTGTTGTGGTGATTATGTAGATTAGATTTGTCGGAAGGTTTAAGCCTGGGGTCTTTCCGACGATGCTCTAGTAATTATGTAGACTAGATTTGTGTGAAGGCTCAGGTCTGGTGTTTGTCCGATGCTGTTGTGGTGTTTAGATTAGATTTAGCAGAAATTGTAGGTCTGAGGTCAGTATAATGCGGTTGTGGCGATTATATAGAATAGACTGTTAGATAGCACGGTTTGATGCTGCTCTAGTGATTATGTAAATTAGATTTGTGTGAAGGCTCAGATGTAAGGATGGTTTGATGCTGCTTTTTGTAGATTAGATTGTAGATTAGATTTGGTTGAAGCCTCAGATTTAGGGTCTTTCTGATGCTGTTGGTGGGACCATAAAGAACGGATTTACTGTAAGGTTAAAAAAAAAAATGTACACACACAGATACACAGGTGTGATGATCCCGTCTTTTAAATGTGTGTGTGTGTGTGTGTGTGTGTGTGTGTGTGTGTGTGTGTTTGAGAAGTACATTTCTTCTAACGTTCCTATTATTACAGCAGCATTAGACTGAACCCAGACCTGATCTTTTGGCATTTTGGAATCGTTTTCAGGTTTTCAGGAGTAGCACTGCGCTGTTTTTATTGCATTCCCATGGCAACCAATTTAAAGCTATTCTCCATGGCAACTTGCGGATGAAAAGACTGTGGGGACAGTTTACACACACGCGCACACGCACGCACATGCACGCTCACACACAGTACCATGGATTCTGCCAATTAGTTGGGTTACACTAAGTAGTTATTGATTGGGCAGTGATGTTTACAGTATTGTAATGATATTTTATCATTCTATAAAAACTCACGCTACTTTCAGTCACTGCCAACACTGCAACAATGCTCTGCCAGAGAGTGTGTGTGTATGTGTGTATGTGTTTAGGTGACGGAGAGAGTGTGTGTCGAGCAGTTCGGACTTCGAGTAGGTTTTGATTGCAGCTCTTTAACTGTTTACTAAGCAAGGATTAATGCTGATGGCTTTTCTGCCTTCTTACCGTGTGTGTGTGTGTGTGTGTGTGTGTGTGTGTGTGTGTGTGTGTGTGTGTGTGTGTGTGTGTGCATATGCCTGTGTTAGTCAGCTGAATTAGTGAGTGTAGTGCATTAGCCAGCCTTTTGCTCCATCTGCATTGCTTTTTTTTTTTTTCCTTGAGATTAAACTCAGCAGAGGGAGATGATGGTGTGCTGCATTTGATAATTGAGTTAATAGGAATTTAGGAGTATTGCGCGAGTGGCTTCATCGCTGAGTGCTACAGTAATGCTGTTGATGACAATGACAATGATAACCTCGATAATGATGAAGTAATGCTGAGTTTACTGGCCACACAATTCCATGGTTAATTCTGATTGTTTAGCTATTACTATGTAGCCTGAAGTGACAGCTTTTCAACTCTTTTTACTCCGAATCCGAAAAGATCTGAATCTTTTTAGGGCAGTCTGAACGCACAAATGTATATTGTCCTAGATCAGATATATGGCGTGTGACAAAAAGTATCCATACCGTGCCTGTAGAGTTTATCTTAATTATCTTAAGATAAAGCGTCGTCCTTATACGGCTGCTTTCAGGGGAGCATCAGGTGAAAGACTGATGGGGCCAGATCAGGACTATAGGGAGGATGCTTTAACAAAGGTTTTTGAGTGTCAACAGTGTGGGTAGAAGAACACCCTTGGAGATTAGTCCTCTCTGTTTAATCTGAAGTTTAATAAGCTGTTCAATAAGCATCTCACTGTACCGGCAGTGTTGATTGTTGAACCTTTTTCCTGATAATGTTCTAATACCGACGCTTGAGAATCCCAGAAAACTGTACCTTAAGCATCAGTTTTCCACCTTGGTGGGTGATTGAGGATGTTTCCGCTCCGTACTCTAACGTTTACTCTTAGGCTGGGAGGGATGAATCCCGTCACCAGTAACCATTCTCTTTTAGAAGCTTTCACCTTCCTTAGAGTAACAAATTTTGTTTGCAGATATCTGTTTACGCTCTTCCGTGAGTTTTTCCGGCACCAGGTACACCCTCAGAGGTGCAAACAAACAAAATTGCATCTCTTCGGTCGTGCAAATCACAATTGAGCGAGATCAGGACTATAGGGAGCAAGGATAGTTGCAAATGAACTGGTGCAACACGTTCACACCTGCATCCAATTTGTGGTCACGTGACTTGAATAATAATGCGTAGATTGGAATTCTTTTGCCTCTGGACATGCATAGTCCTCTGACATCATCACACTGTAAATGACCAGTGAGAGTTAAACTTAATGTAATGTGGCTTGTAATGTGTACAGTACGTTGCCTGTCTGTCTTGGTTCTGAAAAATCTGGTCTACTTGTCTTGCTTTCACATTATGATAATTTTATCACATGCTGTTTTCGGGGAAGGCTTGGACAAACCATAAAGGGTTCACCCTGTCGATCAATGGATTGCATGTTTCAATCCGCGAGCCAGCGGAGCAACACTTCCCGAGAGAGCCATGTTCTTTCTGACCTGTCAATCACTGGAGCACTCGCCAGTTGCAGCTGTTTATCAGGTCATGTATACAAATGAGAGCAGATAGGGCGTTCCATCGAATATGAAGTTACGCTACCACGGGATGCAGCATGAGGGCATAATAAGGGCAGGATGAGTAGTGGGTGGAAAATGGTAACTGACCAAATTAGATGGAAAGTGTTGGAAAAAAACCCAAACAAAACTTTCTGACCGCCCTTAATCCTCTTGAAACAGAATATATGCAAGTCTATGGACTGACTTTGTCTGCATTCTTACAGCACACAGAGACAATAGATGATATTAGGCTCGTTGTGGTGAGTGATGATGAGTGTGAGTGTGTGTATAACCCATGTGTCAGTTTCGTGACGAGTCTATCGGTTTGCTGTTAGTGCGTCATTAGGAGGTGTCACTGAGGCTGATCGTATCGATTGTAATATTTATTAGAATGATGATTATGCTGCTGGTGATGATAATTGGGACAGTTGTAATAATGAGAGTGTTATGAATGTGCTTTCAGGCATGGAGTAAACAATGAGGTGTGTGTGTATGTGTGAGAGAGAGAGAGAGAGATAGAGGTATGTTTGTAACTCATTCTCTCTGCTGGGATTTGGGATGCAGATCCTCTTACCTCTGTTGTCCTGAATCCCGACATCTGAGAACACACACACACACACACACACACACACACACACACACACACACACACACACACACACACACACACACACACACACAGAGGCCTCCTCGTAAATGCTCTGTTCTTTGCTAACCTATTGACATTTTCTCACTTCATCTCTAGTTTCTCTCTCTCTCTGTCTCTCTCTGTCTGTCTGTCTGCTCCCTCAAATGGAGACAAGAGACATCAATACGCTTTAATGTTTTATTCATCCAAATACGCACATCTGCTTCTGACTAATCTCAGGTCAAAGCTCCGTAATCTGTCTCTCTCTTTCTGCCTCTCGTCTCTCTCTCTCTCTCTCGCTCGCTCGCTCGGTTACACTTTACACTTCACCTGCCAGTCAGCTCATTGAACTCATCAACTGAAACATTAGGAGGAAATTCTTCATGTATTTTGACAGCTATCGCTTGATCTTGTTACTGTAGGTTTACAGCAATTGCAGACAAAGTGGCAGCTTATACTGTGCAACGAGCACGATAGCGTACAGAACAGGTTTAAAACCGTGCTTCATATACTGTAGTTATAATGTGATGTGATGGAATGAATGTGATGGCTTTTGTGACCAAAAATGTACCTTGTCAGGATGAGAATCAATTAGTAGTAATCAACAGTGCTGGGTTAAGTCCGCCATTTAAGTACTCAGTTACTTTTTCAAAAATGTAACCCGTTATTCAGACAATTTATGTAATCCATTAGTGTGTGTGTCTGAGTCGTCCTACAAGCCCCGCCCCCGATAACCCGTCCCGCCCTCTGTTATTCCTGCTGTTATACCCTTACCTATATATCACCTATGTGGTTTGACCCTGCGAGGACCAACGCGCGGAAAGATGGAAACCTAATCAAAGCGCCGAAACACGCGGTGAAGCATGGTGAACCGTACTTCCCATCTTTTTATACTATTTGAAAATTATTTAATCATCCACATTTTAAACACTTTGTTAGCAAAACCTAATTGGTCAGTAATAGTTGAAGATGTTGTACTGTATATACGGTATATCTCATTGGTCTTTGCACATAAATAAATATCTGTTCATTCGAAAATGCCGTCTCTGTATCCATCACAGCTTTATCCAGATTCGCAGCCAAAATAAAAACGGTCTTTAATGGATGTTAAATGGTACAGTACATTCAGCGCTCTCAGGCCAGATTAATCTGAGAAGAGGGTTCATTATAATCTCGAACTAGTATTTGTGCCTTAGGAAGAACATTCCTCTAAATTATGAGGCAACGAGGCAAAGTGTAAAAGAAAATTGTGACCGTCTGCATTTAATGCTGAAATAAAATTTGTGGCTGTGTGAATTGTAAATAATGTCACATAAACAGTGCGTACAGTATATACACTCATTTATGTATAATGTGAATAGGAATTATTTGTAGCGAACAAATGAAGTGTTCTAAATGGACGCGAGGACTGAGATCTAATGTGACCCGTCGGCAAAATATGTCGTTTAAGTTTAAACTTTGCACTTTTTTTGCTTCACATATTGAAATGTACATAAATATATTGTACATTGTATACATTCACTACCTTAGTAACTGCCTGATCAGGGTTGCGGTACATCTCTAGTTTAGACTGATTATACTCAAGAGTTTAAGGAGCTGTCAAAACCTACTGTAAATTTGGGGCCTCCGAGTGGCGCAGTGGTAAAGTGCTCGCCCTATCATTCGGAGATCGCCGTTTCGAATCCCAGGTGATGCTGTAACCTCTCGCAGCCGAAGGTCTAGAGGGAGCTGATTGGCCGAGCTCTCTCAGAGGGGAGGGACGAGAGGTACGTAGTGCTCCCACATTAATCACGGCTCTACAGCCAGTCAGGGGCGTCTGTGAGCTCGCGCAACGGAAGCAGTGGATAGCGCTGTCCTCCGAGTGTGTTACTCCGCCCCCAACGGTGCGCGAGCGAGCAGTTCGAAAGGATGCGGCCGGCTGGCGTCACGTGGTTCGGAGGAAACACATGATAGTCTTCGGCCCTCCCGAAGTGGTAGTAGTAGCCTTAATGTGGGAGCCCCCTAGTGATGGTAGGAATTGGACACGACTAAATTAGAGAGAAAAAATTGGGGGTAAAAAAAAAAAAAAAAAACCCTACTGTAAATTCTCAGAGATTTCACTAAAATTATTTTTTTTTTTGTGTGTGTATGTGTAGTAGTAATAGTAATAGGGTAATAATAATAATATTGTAGTACTATTAGTATAGGCATAGTTATATTATCATACGAAAAATAATTACTCTTATGATTTTAGAAATAACTTACTTTGGGTTTAAATCAGAATATTTACACATCCAGAGATATGGATCATTTAATAGGTTTCCTATGAAGAGTTTAATTGAAAAATGAGAATTATATTTTGACAACAAATTAATAAAAAGTAGCAAAAAGAATAAAAACCACAAAGGTCAACATTGTTTTATTTAGACCAATTAGAATTTTGCAAGATTTTTCAAAACGTTACAAAACCACTTTCCGCAGAGTTGATAAAAATAAATAAAAAATCCTACAGCTGTGTTTGTGGTAGTGTAAATATGCAGTTTAGTATGAATTATGTGTTGGTTGGCTTTGATTAAAAAACAGGATACTCATGCTGGTTGTGTTTTGTTGCACCAGCAACAAATTGGACAAAACTTTTTTAATTACAGCGATCATTGAAGGTCAGGAGAAGCATCAAAGACTATTGAAATCATCAGCATTTTTCTGCACCAGGTTCACTTTCCCTCAGGTAGTTGAAGTCAGAGCCTTATCATAGTAGTCCTTGGAGAAACTACTGTATGATGGCAGTAAGGATTGATGAGACAATCATGGATTATAGTCGATGATGCATTTCTGTAGTCTCATTTCTCATGCAGTCCTCTGCATGTCGAGCAATCAATTATGAAAAATGGCAGTCGATTTTAATTGTTCAGAATCCATAAAACACGCCATGCTCCTGGCTCTCATGAAGACTTTCCCAGGAAAGCAAGGCCAGAACTTACCTCTGCTGGAGAAGGGAAGTTCATTTAGAGTTCCCGGCCTTACAGATCATGAACATTGAAAAGTCGACGGTCAACTGTTCAGAGGAGATCAGTGATTATTATTGATTGATTATTGATTATATTTCGGATGCCTTCAGCATTGTTTTGCAATGTAGAAAGAAATAAAAATCATGAAAGACCGTGCATCTGGAAGGTGTGTCCAGACTTTTGACTGGTAGTTTACATACTGTATGTGTAATGTACTTTGGGTGTATTAACAGTGAAAGGTGGTGGGGTTAATTTTCAGGAAACGTATCGATGTGCGATGATCGATTATGGAATGGTTACCAACACCCATCAGTAGCAGCGATGGATTATAAGATTTTTTTTTCTTGGCTTCCACGTTCTCCAAAAGTCCATCGAACACATTTAGTTCATCATGTGACAGAAATTAGCGATGTGCCACATTTTTCTATCTGAAGTTGTTCAATGTCGTGTTTTGCCAAAAACCTGTTCAAAAGTTCAAAGCTCTTTAAAAGAAGCATAAGTCATTGTTTGAAAGCAGTTTCGTTATAGGCAAAGAAAAATGTGTGGGAGAGCGAGTGTCAGAAAACGGGGTTCATCACGTCTTGCAGTCCAACTCTTCATATGGTCAGCACACACTGCTGTATAGTTGGCATGGTTTTTTTGAACCTGTGTCTTATTTCCCCTATTTTCAGTCCAAGATTTGTCTGAAAGGATTATGGAAATATTTTAGCCATTATGCAAATGGAAGTTTTTTTTTTTGGAATAAGATTTGGTGTCCTGAACTTAATTAAGCGGTGACGTTGCTGGACCGGATAACGAGAACCTTTTTAATTAGAGGCCAGTTTAATCGTCCAGACTCCAGGCATTTCCTTACGTACAGTTTTCACTCTTTTATACTTTTGAGGGAGCAATGGGAGTTAGAAAGGATGTACGTTAGAGATTAATACGCAGCTCCTCGGGGTGATACGACGAGAAAAACCCTTCCGAAGGTAAATAAGTGACTTTGTCCTGTATTGTATAACTAAAGTCGTGCTCTTGTCATGGGACTTGACTGAAAGTCATTCACTGATCAACTTTATTTAAAATTTTGAATTTTTACTAAGGAAAAATATACAGGTTTACCAAACCCCAAAAAATTATCGAAGATTTCTGTTAAACACATTAAATTGGATTTTTTTAAAATTGTGGATATAATGTTAATACTGTATGTAAAGGCTAAAAGTTTTATTGAAGTGGAAATTCTCTCCTACGTTTAAATAGATTAACGAATGAATTAATTTTTTCAGTGCTGAAGGAAAGACATGGAATATTTTCATATACAATACCGTGCAAAAGTCTTGACCCCCCCTTATTTCTTCATATTTTGCTTCCAAGAGTCAGACTTTCTTATATATATTTTTTTTCATGTCTTGAGGAATAGCTCTCCAGGCTTCCTGAAGAACATAAAATAAAAAAAATCGAACTTAAGGCATGAACCAGTAGAAACAGGTGCAGATGATAAGGTCTCACACACACACTATACAGTGGTTAGTATACTGGTGATGCAGAATGCCGAGTGGTTAAAATAGACGAGAGGAGAAATGAGGTTGCTGCCAAGGTTGATACTTTAAATTCGCATTTGTTCCTTTTTCTTACATTTAATCTCCGTTGTTTAATGTAATTTAATTTAATATGAAGAAACGAGTGGAGGCTCAAGACTTTTGCACAGTACTGTACATTTATTCACTGGATCAAAAGTCCGACTATTAAGGTATTAGATTGGAAAACTTTTCAGATTTTACCTGATTTTTTTATTTTTTTTCTTCTTTTTAACTGCACAGCGTTTGAAGTATCAAAATGATTTGTGCCGAGTTCTGTGGAAGCACGACGTGACGAGCAGTTGAGTCATCATGAGGGGTTTGAAAGTGAAGTGAGATTAACGTGCAGAGTCAGGCCTAGGAGAATCCTCCTACTAATTCCTTATTTTCTCTCTCACTTGCTATCTCCATTGGCTCCCCTGTGTATGTGTGTGCGTGTGTGCGTGTGTGTGCGTGTGCGTGTGTGTGCTGTGTGTGTGTGTGTGTGTGTGTGTGTGTGTGTGTGTGTGTGTGAGAGTGAGATGGCAGAGCTAGGCAAGATGTCATGCTTGTCTTAACTCATCACATTTAATAAGCCCCTAACCTAGTATGGTCTCTCTGACAAGTAGAGAAGGTCTGTGAAACATACACACACACACACGCGCACACGCGCACACACGCACACACACACACACACACACAAACACACACATAGAATTTCCTTTTATACTCTTACCTGCTTGTACAGTTCAGTACAGTATAGTATGTTTACACCCTGATGGGAAGACGAATGGTACAGTTCCGCCTTAAGCATTTATTTATACCGTTGAATTTTAATTACTTAAGAGACAATTTTAAAAAAATACATTTGCATATTAATGAGGCTGTAATTTTACACTGCCATAGACAGTGAAGGGCATGATTTATTAAGAACAAAAATAAGTATTTGCTATCCATTAATTAGTATTTGCAATGGGGTAAGTTGTGCACACAGTTAGCAGGTTTGTGTTGTGTGGGATTTAAATACTATGAAATGAGGTGTGTGTGTGTGTGTGTCATTGTTCTCGATAGCCACAGCAAGCTTGGATCTCAAGAACACCCAGCCACTCTAATAACCAAGTGTACATTATATTCATTTGGATCACAGCAGATTCTGATTGGATAATAAAATGGATAATGTTCCATCTTTTATAAAGGCCGGGCTAATAACATTTATATACAGTGGAACCTCGGATTGCGATTAATGTGGTTTGTGAGTGTTCTGCAAGACGAGCAAAGATTTTTAATCAAGTCTTGGTTTACGAGTGCCGAGTACCATGTATCACGCATGCGCTTCTTGTTTTGACGCCGAGCGTCACATAATCACAACTGAGCCAACGGTTTTTCTCTCTCTTGCGCTGCGGATTTGTGGGTAATCGTCTCCCATGCTTAGTGCTCGTCTCTCACTGGTATAATCAACATCCGTGCATGCGTGTACTGTTTAAAGTATATATAAAAAATATAAAAACATCTTTTATTTTGTGTTGGTATGCGTGTGTGTACAGCATGCGTGTAAAGCAGAAGCAAGTCTCATTAGAGAGTTTAAAGATCCGTTTTCTCTCTCTCTCTCTGTGTCAGCGTGCACTATGTATGCGCACGTCATTGGATACCGTGTCCCATCACACACACCCCTCCTTCTCTCGGCTTCACACACACACAGCGCCTGCGCGTATAAACGGAAACTTTTATCTGTCTGGATTTATTTTTACTTTTTTAAAAGGTAAAGTGCAGGTAAATTTATTTTATTTTTACTTTATATTCTGTGTTAATCTTTATTTATTTATTTATAAATTTTTTGGGCTGTGGAACGAATAATTTGAGTTTATGGGAAAACTACGATTTGATTTATGAGTGTTTTGATATACGAGCCCACTTCCGGAATGAATTATGCTCGCAATCCAAGGTTCCACTCTGTATAATAACATAAGGTATAATAACATGCTCATTCACATATGTTGTCATATCTACTGTATATTAGTTTATAAAAACAATTACTTTTTTAGAAAGAGTCTGATCATTTTAAGAGTTTAGCGTATATATATTTTAAAAATCATATTACTGTATGAAGTAGTAAATAATATAATTTGGCATTCACAGTAACCTAAGGATAATAGTCTTCATAGTCTTGTGAGCACCTTAACGGTCAGTAAGTTTCCATTGACAGGAATGTCCTCCGGACACGTTCATGTGTGAAAATGATTGCTATGCACTCGTTCATAATTTGAGTCTGACACTAAGCTTTTTCATTGCTCTAAAGTCCAACAAACTGAAGATTTTTCCCTGATTATTCTCACTAACCAACATGACTTCTTGTCTCAATGTGCATTTGGAAACGCTCTTACTTTTACTAATAAACATAGCTGTGATTTCTGCTGTTCATTTTTACAATCCGATTTCACCAAGCGTTTAAGTCACCTCCGTTTATTATCATTAATGATTTAATTTTTTTCTAAACCCATTTCTTCAAAATCCTTCCAGGTTTTCAATAATGCATTGGATAGTTTTTAACCTGTTTCCAGTCATCTCAGTGTTTTCTTTGCTTAGTGAAGGCTGGTACAGTAATTTGACCCTTTGGAAATGGCGACTTTTTAAAGCATGGAGCAAGAAATGGTTTAAAAATGGTTTAATTAGTTATAATCATTGATAGATTTACTGGAGAGTGAAATCCTTCTGATGGATATAATATAATGTTATCGGTGCTAATCATCTTTAAGGAGTTAATGGATCACATCACCACATCATTGCTAATTATCAAAAAGTTTTATTCCTTACAAAGTAAGTGATTTCAATAAAAAAAAAGTGAAGGAAATTGTTTTTCAAAGGCTCTGAATAAATGAATATCTAATATTAAAATCAATTAAAACTTAATAAACTTTTTGTTTAAAAAGATTCTGATCATTTTAAGAGTTTAGCATATACAGTATATATCAAAAAAGAAAATATCATATTACTGCATGAATTAGTAAATACAGTGGAACCTCGGATTGCGAGTAACGTGGTTTACGAGTGTTCCGCAAACCGAGCAAAGATTTTTAATACATTTTAAATCGGAAACCGAGCAAGTATTAGTTTACAAGCGCCGAGTATCATGTATCACGCATGCTACTCTTATTTTGACACCGAGCGTCAGTCTCTCATGTTTTCACTTTTTCCCGTTAAAATGGTGTTCTCGCTGTGTTTGTGTGTGTTTGTTTGTTGTGAAACTTAAAAAGTGATTCCGTTAGTAAGCGCTCAGGCCAGTCTTAGAGAGATTTATTTTTTTCCTGTTAAAACGGTGTTTCCTTGTGTGTGTGTGTTTGTGTGTTTGCTGTGCGCACCATCAGAAACACTTATCTGTCGGGATTTATTTGTACTTTTTTTAAAGGTAAAGTGCAGATTAATTTGTTTTATTTTCATTTTATAGATTGTATTAATCATTTTTATGTATTTATTTTTCGGGGCTGTGGAATGAAAAATTTGAGTTTTCATTATTTCTTATGGGAAATGATGATTTGGTTTACGTGCGTTTTGGAACATGAGCCCACTTCCGGAACGAATTATGCTTGTAATCCAAGGATCCACTGTAGTGTAATTTGGCATTCAGCAAGCAGAAACAACTTTAGGGCAAATTTAAAACCCTGTACTTCAGGCAAGGCATTCATGTTTACTCACTGTTTGCCTGAAAGCAATGTATTGAAAGCAATATCTTTAATAAATCAAGGCCATGAAAGATGAAAATGGGTCACTCTGATGTTTTCATTTACTGTACACGATCTCTAGACGCTGACTTGGCGCAAAAAGTTTTGTTGCTGAGTCAGGATCCATGTCTTATATATTTTAACCTGAACCCTGACTCAAACCAGAACATCTTAAAATGCTTACTTACAGTATGAATATGATGAAAATATAAAAATGGTATAAAAAAAAAAACGCAACCTGTGCAATATCGACGTCGTGACGGGTTCAGCCTCGCACACAAAGGGCAGTGCAGATTGTGGATAAGTCGTCGTCAGATTATTGAGCTGTACACCGTATTATGTGTCTCTCTGACCCTGAGGCTGATACGCAGCTTGGATGGCATCGGTGTAAAGCAGTGTAATTAGAGATTACGTTCGGGATTTCAGAGCGAGAAGGAGAGCGTGTGCCTGTATCGCTGTCGAAGCAACAGGACTGTGTGTGCTGGGTTGCAGAGGAGGAAAAAAAAAAGTGACTACTCAGGATTAGCCTTTAAAACACAAATCCCTTCCATTTGCTCTGTTTTTTTTTTTTTTACTGTAGAGCTGGGGTACGTGTTTGTGTGTGTGTGTGCATGGAATAGAAACTAGAGAAGGGAGGCTAAGAGCATGATAAAGACTGAAAGAAAAGGCAAATGAGACCAGAGAGCTCTTGGCAAGCTTTTAAACAGAGATTGATTTTTCCTTGCATGTTTCATTTGCTTACACACAGGTGGAGGTTATAGAGCTGGGATTCACAGTGGAGTTGTTGTGCTTTTCAGTATTAGTCCAACGTTGTTTGTTTTTTTGCCTCATCAGATTTGCAGCGAGTTTAAATATATAATCACCGACTTATTGCTGTGGTATGGCGTATGAGGAATTGAAGACGTTTGCTTGTGCGGTTATATAACACCGCGCCGAGTTGGGTTTTACACTGTAATGCTACCCTGAAGCCTTGGCCTGGTGAAGAATAATTACGTATGAAATATACAGTAATGTCAAGAAACATCCAAACGCATATCTAACCTTGTTGTATATTTTGTATTAGCAGTACTACAGTATGTTTGGCAGTGCCGTGGTTCGATCCTGATGTATTGAGATTTGCATGGGTTCCCTGGAAAACATGCCAGTAGATAGAGTGGTTACATTAGATGCCAGTCTGGCATCCTGCTATCCAGGGTGTATTTCCGGAGATAGATGACCCGCACCAGATTTAAGAGCTTACTGACGATGGGTTAATGGACATATGACTAGTGAACGGGTATTTTAGGCGTTATCTCTTGTATTCGCGGTAGTTTCAGGTTGTGGGACTGTGGGAGTAGACACAGTAAGACTGTTGCTGACTCTGTGTCTCGTTCTGTGTATGTGTGTGTGTGGGTTTGGGGGATCATTCACTGTGCTAGGAGAAAATTGGGGAAAAAACCCCCCCCCCCAAAAAAAAAAAAAATAATCCAGTGCTCTCTTTAGAAACCGACTCTGACCAGTAACACATGACTAATTCAAGTAGTCGATAGAAAAACGTACAGTGTAGTTGATAACTGTATGAATTATGCATGGAATGACCAGAGCACCGCTCTCATTCTTTATACCTGGAGAATATATAAGGGTATTTAAGGCACAAGGCGCGGTACATTTACACCACATATATCTCATTATCCATCTGAACAGTTTAGGGTCAAGGCCCCAACAGTGGCAATTTGGTGGAGCTGAGGTTTGAACCTGTGACCTTTCGATCAGTAGTCCAGTACCTTACATCCTGGACGGGATGCCACAAGCACACACCCACATTTCAAGTTTTAGCTCATCTGCATATCTTTGCACTGTGGGAGTACCTAGATAAAACCCACCAAGTGCGGGGAGAAGTGCACAAAGACCCAAATCTGGACCCTGGAGGTGCGAGGCCACAGTGCTAACCGCTACCGTGTCAGTGTCACTGCTGCGCTGAGAATGGAGCCTCCATCTAAATGATATCTGATCAACGCTCGTCCATTTACCCTAATGAACAGGGTGAAGTAGAACTGACAGAGTGAGTACAGCAACAGACAGGCTGCTGTCAGCAGTTGAACACCTACATTTTTTTTCCAGTCGACTCCAGAATTATTGGCACTCTGTTAGACAGATTGGTGGGAAATTTTGTAAATTCGCTCTGTAATTATGAGAAATGGGACGTTTAATTGAAGTCAATTTGTTCGAAGAGATTTATTGGCACCCCCGCGATTGTCCAACCTCCCTTTGCCAACATAACAGCACTGAATCAGCTTCTGTAAAGCCTGATGAGATTGGAGAATACAGACCAAGCACTTCTAAATATTAAATCTCTCCAGATCCTCCAGGATCAACTCATGTAGACTTTACTCTTCAGCTTTTCAGCTCACCTGCACACACTCTCTCCATGCAAAATGTTTGGATGTAATACTCTGAAAAAGCTGTAATAAGCGTGTACAGTACTGTACGTTCAAATGAGTTTCTAATACATTGTTATGGAGAAGCTGTGTATCAGAATATTTGTAAATCAGAGTGTATAGTTAAATATAGTTTACTATATGAAATATAATATAGTAAATATTTTGGTATTTGTTTATTTAGAAGCAGATTCTTAAATAACAATAAAAAAGAATCAGGTGTGATATGTTTAACACGTTTTTGGCCACTGCATTATTTTCTGGTATAGTACAGTACTGTATATTATATTATTCTAGTGTGGTGTATTATACACTACACTAACTTATTTCTCACTCACTCACTCACTCACTCACTCATCATCTTTACCGTGTAATCCTGTATTCAGGGTCACAGGGGGCCTGGAGCCTATCCCAGGAGACATGGGACACATGGCAGGGTACACCCTGGACAGGTTGCCAATCCATTGCAGGGCACAGACACACACATACAGTCACTCATTCACACACTACGGTGGCATTCCCAATTTTGGGAATGCCAATTAGCCTTACCTACATGTCTTTGGACTGTAGGAGGAACCCGGAGTACCCGGAGGAAACCCACCAAGCAAACTCCATGCACACAGAGATGAGAATTGAGCCTGGCCGGGGATCGAAAACGGACCCTAGTGGTGCAAGGCGACAGTGCTAACCACTACACCACCGTGCCGCCTACTAACTTATTTCATAGTGTTAATTACATTCCTTATGTCCTTACCGCGAAAATTTGTATTGCAAAACGCATTTTCCCATAGAAAGAATGTAAATCCGTTTCACTCGTCCAAAAAGTATTACCAATTTCCAAATAGACGTTAAACCTCACCTAACCTTATTTTATGATTTCTCTTGGCACTGGCGAAAATTGAAAAGTTGCTCCCTTTTTTTTCTAGCTAATGTCCTTGCTAACTCCTTGGGACCCATGTGGGTGTGCCTTCGCTAAATCCTGCACAAAATGCAAAAAAAAAAAAAACCCACAAAGAATATTCTTTGGCAAATTTTTTGAAAAATCTCAGTTTTCAAGGGGAAAATTCTTAAAGCGGGGTGTTTGTACAGTATGCCAAGGCACATGAAGAGATGTGTTCAACCTAGAGTAGTGAAGTATAGATACATTACATTATCTGTCTGTCTATCCACTTATCTACTCATTCATGTACTATTATCCACCCCATCACCCCATCTGTAGAATAGATATTGTAGATTCTTTATTGTTAACTCACAGGATACAGCGAAATTAAGTGTGAATTGACAATTAAGAATCTATCTATTGTATAGAACAGGAGATTAGTTATGGGGTTAAGGGCTTATGGGTTGGATAATGTCTGTATAGATAGACAGTGTTATCTGGCAATATTATACATTTTAGATCAAACAATAAAGATTCAAATGAAAATAAGAGCAAGATATTGCACATTACAGTATTTCACATTCATTTGTCAAGTATCTATTTTGACTTGTGTACACATTTTGCTATTGGAGATAAATAAATTTGAACTGAGTCAACAAAATCTGAGTGTGTGTAGTGCGGATAGTTAATACGGTTCAGCATCAGTATTGATTCGGTACTGAATATCGAACAATAGAAATGGTTCTGTGACTGCTCCAGAGTGGAGCAATGGAAACACGTTCTTGATATCGTCCGGCGATCGCGAGTGTAATTCCCGGGTGATGCTACGACGATCCATAGCCGGGAGTCTGGAAAGCTGATTGAATGTGCTCTCTCGTGGGCTTGGGAGGAGCGAGATACCTGCACTCTCACATCAATCATAGTGACACTAGCCAATCATGGGCTGACACAAGAGGCTAGCACTTTCCCCTGAGTGTGTTCTGGGCTTCACCCTCACCGGTTGGTAATTGTCACCTTGATGGCAGAGTGCCCTAACTGAAAGAAGGGTGGGAATTGGCTAGCGCTGTGTACATTAGGAGGAAAATCATGGAAAATCCTTCCAGAATGGTTCTGTACATTATAGACATACTGTCTACACTCACATTTTCCTCTTGATTGTGGAAAAGTATTACATTATCAATATTTGCTCTGAATGTAGAGCTTGCTGGCACTGAAATATTGTTATTCTTCACTGATCTTGATCAACCCCATTGAAACCCCAGGTTAGTCTGGTGTTCCTCAACTGAGCATGGGTAAGAGTGATTCTTGCCTTAATGAGCCCTTATACAGTAAGCACACATACATTACATACACGCTCATTCACACAAAACGTGCAATTTGGGAACACCAAGTCACCTAATCTGCATGTTTTAGGACTGTGGGAGGAAACCGGAGAACCCAGAAGAAACCCACCAAGCATGAGAAGAACATGCAAATCTAATGCACACAGACCCGACCCGAGGGGGGCATCGAACCTGCACCCTGGAGGTGCAATGATAGCTGTATGGAGCCAAAGATGGAAATGAATGGGACAGGCCAATATATATAAAAAAAAAAAAAAAAAGCATGGCAGAACAAGGTTTCTTTCTGTAAACTAGCATCAGTAATAAGTATTTCAGCAGAATTCAAAATGCAGAGAGTTATGAATTTATGAAGAAACCATTTGTTGAGCAGCGAATATCAATGTCAGAGGTCTGCCAGTCCTGCCTGTGTGGACAAACCGCTACTCATGGGAACCTTCTCGTACTGTACATCATGGATGGGATGATGAAATGTGAAATAGAGTTAAACCCGCATCAATGCATTAGCCGTAAAAAAGTATGTTTAATGTAATGCTCGTGCTGTTGAAACAAAGCCATGATGAATAATGCTCTATTATTGGTATCAGATTTTCAGTTGGAACAAACTGCACGTTTTTTTCGCCGATCCAAACAGATGCTGATCTTTGACTTTTTTTCTTTTTTTTTCTTCCCTGCGACTCATATTCTCATGACTGTTTAAGTGCATAAGTCACGTCCACAGAGAACTGCAGTTCAAGACCAGCGATTGAAATCGACCAGTGTGTGGGGGAGACGCATCGACTAGCCTGTTAAGAAGGGCAGCGCATGTGTGTGTGTGTGTGTGTATAGGAGAAGCTGAGATGGGAGGGGCTATAAATCCCTTCACTGAATGAAGAATTTTGGGCGAGGGGGGTTGGTTGGGTGAAAGAGATGGAAGATTGCCTCTGTCTCTCCATCTGCCTTCCTGGATGAAAACTGCCTTTCTTAATGTAAGTGAGTGCAGCTTTTGTCTTTTAAAGGCCAGACACGGGGAACCAGAGGCTGAAAATAACCTCGTCTTTCCATTGCTCCTCCAAATAAGCAGACCTCTGTGAGGCCCGGGTCAAAAGCTCACTTAATAATTTAGGTTAATTTACCGGTGCATAACGCTAAGGAGTATGGCCTGAATTATTGAGTAGCGATCCCATGAATTATGAAGTCTAATAAAAAACTCTCGAAAGGTTTCAATGTTTCAATTCTTTGTGACTATCTGATTAAAATTAAATGTTCTCTCTTTGGCTTTCTAGGTAATGTGGTTGATGTCTACCAGAGGGAGTTCTTGGCTCTGAGAGACCGCCTGCACTCGGCCGAGCAGGAGAACCTGAAGCGCTCCAAAGAGCTCAACCTGGTGCTGGACGAGATCAAGAGGGCCATCGCCGAGAAGCAAGCGCTGCGAGACATCAACCGTACGTGGAGCAGCCTGTCAGGTGAGAGAGGGACGGAATGCACTGTAGAATCTAGCGCTACGTGACGCTTTGTTTACACTGCAGTACAAATCTGTACAAATCAGTGAATATGACGTGATTGGTCAAATTAGATTTCAAATACCAGGCTGAGTCAAAAATGATCCTTCCGCACTCCGGTTATATCAAACCTTGTGTTGGCCGATCAAAGGCTGCTGTCTCCTCGTAGGGTGAACCTGTCACATCAGTTCATTTGGAGAAAATGGGTGCCGCACTTGTGATGCCACCCAAGGGCGTTGTGATCTTGCACTTCTGCTCACATTGTTGACAGAATGCGCATTGTTTTAAAGCATCCTCATTATATTCCTGAATTTTCTCTATCTGACTTTTTCACCTGAAAGCAGCCGCACGAGGTTCAAGATGCACAAGGTGTATTGGAAAGCAAGAAGATTATGTCGAAAAAGGATGCTATTTGTCTTTTCTTAACGTTTATTAAAATCAACACAGCTAGAGTGAGAATAATTTTTGACTCACCCTCGTATTATTATTTTAATAATTCACCTTACTGAAAATCTTTCTTCGCAAAACGAGATTAAGACCACAGTAAGAACAATGTAACCATATCCTGGTATGCTCAGAGAACGATGAGCCACATACGTTAGGCTTTACGTGGAGACGTCTGATCTGCGTTAAGGGTTCTGACTGTGACCAGATCGCTAAATGTTCGACTGTGTGTCTGCGACAGATGAAACCAAGCTGAAGCTCTGGAACGTCACCAGCAGTAAGAATGTGTTACAGCTGCCCAGCATCTTCCACCACCTGCCCCATCTGCTGGCCAAGGAGACCAGCCTGCAGCCGGCCGTGCACGTCGGCCAGGGCCGCACCGGAGGTGTGTGTGTGTGTGTGTGTGTGTGTGTGTGTGTGTGTGTGTGTGTGTGTGTCTTTTCATTTTTTTTTTTTTTGTACAGATGTATCGGATTCTTTTGGTCCTCACTCCACTTTCATCTCATCGCATCACTCTGTATTTAAATCTATTTGTAACTGCTGTACCCTCTCTCTTTCTACCGCTTGTTTTCCATCAAGAAAAGCTGTTTAGCCTTTTTCATGACCCTGATGTCTCTTTAGGAGAGGAGGACCTGCTGTTCTGGGCTGGCTCTGGCCCAGCATTGCCTCCAGTCCAGCTCTTTTAGCTATGCTCGTGCATAAACAGCAAGGGGCTGCGCACCAATTTGTGGTCCAAGTTTCTAACCAAGCCACAAATGTGTCTATGTCCAACCACTTGCAATTTGATTTACTCTACGGTCATGGTCCGAGTGTTAGACAGCTTGGCTTGAAACTTTTGGGACCGTGCTACTTTTCTGAATATGCATCATGTAACAGCTGATAAAAATCGAATGCAAATATATGTGAATATATAAAAGCGCAGAAATGTATTCAGGCCATTTGCTCTCATTTATGTAAGCAGATTTGTTATGCTTTTGGAAAGCAGCAGAACACACTTTACTCTACTGACTGCATGGATTCGCTTTGTCTTTCACTTTCAATTAGTCTCGCTTTCAGTCTCTCTCTTGTCCATCTGGGTTCGTGTTTTCATTACACGTCCATTACAAAAGAATAACATGCACTGTGTCATAAAATATTAGTTCGGGTCAGATATGTACAGTACAGTATTTTAATGTATCCCTTTGCGCTACAGTATGTGACAGGTGCCTCTGCACCCGATTGGCTGAATGTTTTGTCTGATTTCAGTGTCGATAGTGATGGGCGTGCCCAGCGTGAAGAGGGAGGTGCACTCCTATTTGACGGACACCCTGAGCTCTCTGATGTCAGAGTTGAGTCTGGCTGAAAAAGACGACTGCGTCATCGTGGTCTTCATCGCCGAGGTAGGACCACGACACATCGGTCGCACATCCATCCAGTGCTGAATAGAGGCCGTATCAGTTTCCTGTATCATAAATCTGATGGGTGTAAATACATCAAACTTTACAACTTGCAGGCAAGATCGCTCGTCTCCTTAAAGAGAAGGTCATTGCACTTGCAAAGACAACATGCAGACTTGTTTCCATGGTGATCCCACCAGGTCTTGATAAACCATCCCATGATACCAAGCTAATGGTTTGCCCAGTAGGACTGGCCGTGAACTGCCCTGACCCGTGAAAACAAATCTCCTTCAGCTTGACCTGCAGTAGAACTCGCCCATTAACTTATTAGCATCTCTGCTCCGACCAATTAGGGGCCAGACTTCCAGACTGGCTGAACACACACACGCACACACTATACACAGCTAGCGTGTGGTTGTAATGTAATTACTCAAGACAAGGACATGTGTATGTGTTCTGTACAGATACATAATGTAGTACAGATTGGACCAATGCATACTGTATACTGTAGGTCAGTGGCTGGTCAACTAAACAAGTGTGTGTGTGTGTGTTTGTGTGTGTCCTTTTCCACTTCTACATAAGAAATCTCTCCATATACTGTATTTACTTCATCACAGCCATAATGGGCTTCTTAAGATGCAGCCACCCACAAAGCTCCCAGTGCAGTCTGGGAAAGTGACACGCCCACAGCCATCTGTTTGTTTATTCCCATTTTCGTGCAATGTGTTGAACTTGGAATAGTTACAGTACATCAGAATCGATCATATCGAAAATAATAGCTCCTAGTGGGCCTCGTTATTTGAAATAGATCATAGCATAAGTTCTGAAACTTGATGCCTTTTCTGCATGTAGGGTCACGTGAGAGGTGGGTGGTGGATGGTGGATGAGATATTTGCAGACTGTTTGTATTAATAATTACTGCATGTAAATTATGAAGTTGACTTCCTCTTAAACCCATTTCAAGATCCTACATCCGCAGCAGAGACTAGGTCTAGAATGGTGTGATTGATGCCCACACGGATCAGATATATTATAACACAGTTATGATTACTAAAACACCGTAGTATATGAGCAGGGCACGGTACGGGGATAAGATTCTTTTCAAACATTTTAATGTTGCTGTACATCCGTGATTGATGATCGCAGCCAAGGTGTCTCAAAGCCCACTGCAACACCTGATCCTTGAAAAAGGACGGGTATATATATATATATATATACATATATATATATATATTCTTGTTTGAAAAATCTTTTTTTCCCCAGTTTTCATTCTTGTCCTGTCTGCACTTCCTGATTTTGAGCTGACATGATTAGATCCCAATGTGATCATCTTCTGTTGTACCCCATGCACCCCTAAACTGTACGCATTCTGATATGCTTTTTCCGCTCTTCATGGTTGTAAAGCGTTCTTATTTGAGCTACTATATACTTCATGTCAGCAGATCCCACTCAGCCCTTAGAACTACTGCTCACTGGATGTTTTATGTGTTTCACACCACTCAGTGAGTGCAGTGTGTGAAAATCTAGTTTCTGAAATACTCAAACCAGCACATCTGGTACCAGCACCCACGCCACGGTTGTCATGTTATGTTAACATAAAACCGAGCTCATGATATACATCCGTCTGCATGGTGTTATCCATTCCACTGCTGTCGCAGGGGTGACTGACAGGGATGTTAATGATTGCGAAGCTTTAATGAATTTCAAAAATATGGTTAAACGATAATGTTTTGCATAATATTTCTCTGTAGCTCACAAATTTATTAACTCGTTGAATTTACTATTAGCTTTTTGAATAAGGACAGAGGGACAGGGGGAAGTTTTTTATTTATTCATTTATCTCATTATGCTTTTCTCTATATTTCTTGAGGGTTAGGAAAATATTGGACGCTTAAAATTGGTTCAATGACAAAAAAAAAGGGTGAGAATACCTGCTTTTCAAGATTTTTTACATTTTAAGACATGTTTGAAGGCCAGACATTTTTGCCATAAATTATAGAAAACTGAACCACATTCATCCCGACATGGTGCTGGTGCTGAAACAAGAAAATCCCATGAGAGCTTCTTGAAATTTTATATTAAATTTCTCGCGAGCAGAAGGATCTTTCAGATTTTACTGAACTTAAGAAAGCAGGTTAAACACGCACACACGAACAAGCCCCTTCCATTCACAAGATACATAAATAGATAAATGGAAAAAGCTTTTTGTATTCAGACCTGCGCGACACACATAATTTGGTTTTCTTGGAGATCCTTTCAGATTATTAATATTACCTGTGTGTCTTTGCCAGGTACTTTTTTGTGTAGTCCTTTTGGAGGTTTTTTATTTATTTATTTATGTGTGGGTTTTTTTTTTCTGGCTTTCAAAAATATGGTTAAATGATGTTCCTTTTAAACAGCCCGCAATCTTTAATAAATGTGAACAGTAGAACCTGGACTGATGAAAAATTTAGTTTCATGTATTAAATCAGGCACCAGTTGCAACACAAGGCAAATGGTGGCCTGAAATAAAGGCACGTCATGTGCAAAAACCAATATTAAAGTGAAGGAAGAAAGATAGAAAGAAAGCTTTGGCTACTGCAGTTAAACATCTTTATGAATAGGCAAGGTTCAAAGAAACATATAATAGTAACCTAATGCATGAACAGTTTACCGCAAAATGTGATCAATTTTTGATCAATTTTTGGACTTTTACTTGTTTTGGCATGTTATTATTGTCTGACACACAAGGTTGTCTAAAATGGTTATTCAAACAATGTTTAATCTGAAAAATGCCGTATTAACTTGTGTTAGAAGCTTTGAACTCACGACTAGACAACTAGCCTCCTGATTTCCCATCAAAAGCCCACGCATTGTAACGAGCCAATCACATCGCTTCTTTCTGCCACATTATCAGTGAAGATTATTCCTGTGCAACACAGCGTGTGCTACTGTATGAGTGGTTTAAATGTATTCAAAGAGTTTTTAGAGAATGTTGAAAGTAAGAAAATGATATTTACACTTTGTTACTGCTGTTGCAGTTGCTTCATCAGTAATGAATGACAGGTACGCGGTGCTGAACGCTCGCCATACAGTAGGTATGTATGTAACGCCATGTTATATCTCTAACAAAGCAATGTGGGATACTGTAGTGTACGCACTACGTTTTTTTTTTTCTTCTTTTCTGTACAATCCTTATGATTAAACAGGTTTCATGCACAATACCTTTTTCCTTTATCTAATCTTTTGGCCATTACTTTCTGTCTGACTCACTATAAACTCACAATCAAACATAAGTCTGATATATTCTTTGTAGTAAAAACTAAATTGCATAGAGTAATTGCATTCTTAAAGAACCACAGGCCTAACTGTGGGCTGATTTATGCATTGTGACAAAACTGTGTGAGATGCAGTTATAGCTTTTCGGAAAAAATCACACAAAATGTACATTTATACTACCAAAACAATTTGTATAAACTATTTTGGTATTTGTGCTTTTGAACTCTATTGCGACTCAAAGAAATCACGCATAAAATTAGTCTCTCTCATGATTTTTTTTATCGGGTTGAGGTCAGGACTGTACGGGCCAGTCAAGTTTTTCCCCACCAAACTCGCTCGTCCCATGTCTTTATGGACTTTGCTTTGTGCACTGGTACGCAGTCGTGTTGGAACTGATGTGGGGTTGCTTTTCAGGAGTTGGGCTCGGCCCCTTACTTCCAGTGACAGGAACTCTTAATGATTTAGCATACCAAAACATTTTGGACAATTTCATACTCCTAACATTGTGGGAACAGTTTGTGGACGTCCACTTCCTGTTCCATCCATGACAACCTTCCCTGGTCCACTGGTGCGCATATACAGTGTGTGTATGTGTGTGTGTGTGTGTGTGTGTATATATATATATATATATATATAATCTTAATAACATATTAACCATTTCTTGATGTACAGTACTGTAAACTTACAGGTGGGCAACTTACAGGGCTTGCTCAGTGGTAGGTGTCTCACTTGCCATGTGGAATACTCGGGTTCGATTCCCAGGCAGTGCTCAAACCTTTAGTCACTGAATACAGTGCAAGATCAATTAAAATGGGAGGGTTGCATCAGGAAGGGCATCGGGCATAAAATCTGTGCCAACAACATACAGTAAACTTAGAGTACACCAAATAAAATATGATACTTAGTTTACTTATCCACTTAGCATATTGATATTTTGCTTTTTTCTAGAAATGTATGTTTAAAGCTAGCAAAATAAACTTCCATTTTAACATAAAAAATTTTAAGCTTAAAATACCTAAATATATTGGCATATACTGTACTGTATATGTGTGTATTTAATAATCTTATATATCGCTTCTTACAATCTAATGTTTCAATATAATACAACTTGCTAAGATGTCATAGTTTTATGTGTGATAACATTAACTGGATTGTAAATGCCAGTAAAACACTTTTCTTTTTTTTTACTTGACTGAACTCAACTGAACTTTACTTTTTATGAACATTTTCATCATCTTTAGAATTTTTAAATCAAGACGTGGACATACAACATGCTCATAAAATGATAAAATGCTGAAAATTTTTGAATTTTATCACAGAATAAATCTTGCAAAAGTATTCATACCCCTTGGATTTCTCCACATTTTGTCAAGTTACAACCACAAACGTAAACTTATTTTATTGGAATTTTATGTAATACTGAAAATGATTTTATTTTCTGATATAATTATTTTTTTTTATAAAGAAAAATCTGAAAAGTGTGTCGTGCATTTGTATTCAGCCCCCTTTCTTTTGATACCCCTAACTAAAATCCACTGCAATCACTTGCCTTTCAGAAGTCACCTACTGTAATTAGTCCATAGAGTGAAAACTTTTGCAAGGCACCGTACATTCATTATGAATAGCGATCTGAAAGTCGTTCCAAATGCGGCTTGTTTCGGTGAATAATGATGAACCTGGTCAGTGTTACGAAGGTCTGCGGCTAGCGCGTGCGATACGTGCATTGTGATGTGAATTAATATTACATGTTGCTCTACCCTCGTTACTGACAACAGACCGCCAAGTAAAACACATAAGCATGAGTTAGAAGGCCATCATAAGCGGTTTAAAAGATGAAATAGTGTCCCTGAGGTTGACAGTTGTACCAGGAATGTGTCTATTTTTTATAGACGTTTGATCAAGGAGTGTATAACGTTCTCTAAGGACGGCGTGCATCAACTTGTTGAAAAGGAATTCATTTATTTACAGCATCGCCAGTGTGTTTGTGCGAAAAAGTTCACATTAATTAACACACTGGGTGGAGTTAATGGATAAAATGAAGCTGTGATCACTCAAGACTTGCTCTGAGTGTGTGCGGGCATGTATGTGTGTGTGTGTGTGTCCTGTCCCCAGACTCCACTCTCAGCTCTAAGTGTAGTTTAAGCACATGCCATCTCTCATCTTTATTATGGCCCGACTTTAAAAGGGCACACAAAGAGCAATGGAGAGACACTGCCATTACACACCATTACACACACAATCTCTCTCTCTCTTTCTTTCTCTTAAGCTCTTTCTTAAAATTCACCTTTTCATCGACCATGCTGATTTGGTATTCAATTAGGTAAACAACTACAGTATATGCATGAGCCGGACGAAAAAGAAATACACAAACAGACTTCCTTAATGTGCGAGAGTGATTGAGTGATGAGCAGACGTGCGCGGATGTGTGATGTCTACCAGCACTGAGAGGAGAACTGCTCATTGTTTGTGAGAACGCTGCCTGACTCGGAGTTCATACTGTGCTTTCAGATCGGACTCGCCGCTGGCCTGATTAATAACAGGACGCTTCACGTCATTTATCTCCATCATGCGAGCCGTAATGAAAAGCGTGTTTAAGCCGACGCCATTTTGCCCCCGTCTCTTGCCAAAGCGTGACTGTGTGACCCAGTAATTGCATGATGATTTATTCATCAGTTAATGGCTCAGTTAAACCCGACGCTTTTTGTTGAGGGAGAAGGATTTATAGGCCAGTCCTTTCGAGCAGGTTCGAACCTCAGTGGAACAAACCCCAGAATTTTCACGTCTTAGCACCGTGCTCTCCTGATTCGGCTGGGCCCCGGCTCGTTTAAACCTGCCGAAATAATATATAAAATCTTCATATAGTCGTTGAAGAGGTTTCCGCAAGACATAAAATGGACTATGATATTTTATGCTGCTAAGTATTCACAAACCAGTAGGGCTACATGTGATGAATATTTCAGATTTAATATATTTCAAATGAGTTTCAAAAACAGATAGCAGAAATAATTGCACACGCACACACACAGGAAAATATAGCACGCAATAGCAATATATATCTGTCTGTCTGTCTTTCTGACTGTTTTCCTGTCTATCTATCTATCTATCTGTCTGTCTGTCTGTTTAGCTATCTATATATATGTCTGTCTGTCTGTCTGTCTATCTGTCTGACTGTTTTCCTGTCTATCTATCAGTCTGTCTGTCTATCTATCTATCTATCTATCTATCTATCTATCTATCTATCTATCAGTCTTTCTGTCTGTCTGTCTGTTTAACTATCTATATATCTGTCTGTCTGACTGTTTTCCTGTCTATCTGTCTATCTATCTATCTATCTATCTATCTATCTATCAGTCTTTCTGACCAGCCAAAGCAGATCATAAAGCTGCCTCCAGAGGCTTGTACAGTGGCTGCTGTGCATGATGGCTGCACCGCTTCATGTGCTTCCCTTCTTACCCTGACGCACATATCGCTCTGGTGTATGGTTAATCTGGACTCATCAGATCACATGAACTTTTTCTATTGCTCCGATCTTTTGTTTTTATGGACACACAGCTTTTTAGTCCAAATTCATGTGAGTTCTTGTCACATTGTAACACGCTTACTTTCACTAGCTGTGGTTTCCACTGTTATACTTTTTCATCATGCAATTTCACCATCAGTCGATTCAGCACCGTCCTTACAGCTTTTGATAATGTTATGGTTTCTTAACTAGCAGCTTTGTCTGGTAGAGGTTTTGTATAAATGCAATTAAAATCTGTCTGCAAATGTTTATTTAGCAAAATTGAATTTATAGATTCCATTCATTTTGTAAAACATGAAGTACCGTAAGCAGTTTCATGCGCATTCCGTAATATTAAATGTGAGTGTAAATTAATAATTAGACTTTAATAAGTAAAAGTACAAGTTATCTTCAGAAGTTCATCTCAGAGTTCGCTTTGATCTTGCAAGGATACAACTCTTAAGGGACATGCTGTTATCCAGCTATGGGGCTGAAACAGTAATATCGCACCAGGCTGCATTTCACTGACTATTTTCCATTAACAGCATCTTCTGCTATGTGTGTGTGTGTGTGTGTGTGTGTGTGTGTGTGTGTGTGTGTGTGTGTGTGTGTGTGTGTGTGTGTGTGTGTGTGTGTGTGTGTGTTTTCATTTTCCTTACAAACCAACTCCATACTCTAAGACTTTCTAAATATCCGCTAAATACCTCTCTCTGTCCCTCAAAAATCAAACTGTGCTTTTCTAAGCATCTCCAGGTGTCCTGGTCCTCATCTCCTTTCCCTTTCATCATTCTGTGTCTGCGGTCCCGCTGGACTCTTGAGGTCACGCCAAAAACCGTGTCTAGTAAACGCTGACGATGTGATAAGTCGTGATGTCATGGTCAGCTTGGTTTGCAGACTCATATGTCTATCTGTGTGTGTGTGTCTGAGAAAATGTCACCTCAGATTTTCTCATGCATTCATCATTAATACACAGCACAGCCTCTCCTGTTAAAAAGAGACACCAGTCCCCGATTCGTGTCCTGGCTAATACTCGTTACTGTAAGCGGACGGAACGTGTCGTTGCGGTCTAGCCGAACGCTGT
Source organism: Clarias magur (assembly GCA_013621035.1). Taxonomy (NCBI): domain Eukaryota; kingdom Metazoa; phylum Chordata; class Actinopteri; order Siluriformes; family Clariidae; genus Clarias; species Clarias magur. Next base: position 261,654 of record QNUK01000661.1, on the reverse strand, counting down.
GAAGGCATCGCTTTTATTGCACTTCGTTTGTTTTGCAGACGGACCAGCAGTACGCCAACAGCGTCGCGGACAACCTCAAGCGCCTGTAAGTACTCCATTTCTTTTAGTTTGCCTTTTTTAGTGTTAGTCATTGCTTGTTATTTTTGTGTACGTGTGTGCATACGTGTGTGTGTGTGTGTGTGTGTGAGTGTGTAGTTTCCCTTTTGGTGCCTCAGGAGTGTGCAGTTTGTGCACACTTACAAAACAAGGACCATGTGACTTCAGCCTCCTCTTTGGGGCCGTAGAGGAAACGAGTGCCGAAAACAAGGAAGGATAACGAGAGACTGTACCGAGAGACCGTCTCTCCCAAACCAATTTCTCTCTCTCTGTTAGGAAACTGCTTATTCCTGGCATAATAGCCCATAGCACACTAGGGTGGGTGGGTGTGGGTGTTTGTGTGTGAGAGTGTGTATGAGTGTGTGTGAGAGTGTGTATGAGTGTGTGTGAGAGTGTGTACGAGTGTGTGTGAGGGGTGGGGGCTGTTTTTTGTATCTGTGTGTGTCATTTTCTCACACCGTGCATGGCATATTTGTAGGATTATGCATTTAGAATTTTCCAGATGTGACTACATCTGTGTGTGAACAGAAAACCCGATACGACAAATACACTCACACTCACATACACTCACACACACACATCGATTACTGCATTTTATAGTATTCGGTAGCGTAGCGTCTGCTTAGGGGAAAATCATTACTTACATTTCTTTTCTGTCTTGTTATTGCAGCAGTTATACTTTGTGTGTGTGTGTGTGTGTGTGTGTGTGTGTGTGTGTAAAATCTGCACTACATCTATAGTAGTCAAGTGTATTTCAGTTCGCCATACTGTAGCACCGAATTCTTAATTTTGATTGGTCAGAAGGTGTTGATTAATGTTCTAGAGCAGCAGCTGACTCACAGTTACGATCCAAACACACGGGCTGTATTAATGTGCTTGTTGCTATAGCAACAGCATGCACATCGACCTGTGTAGAAGATTCTCCATATAAAAGAAATAAACACGTCACGTTGTTTATATAGTAGTGTTTGTGCTGAGATTTCTATGACCCACATCATGTGTAATATATTTCAAGAGGCCACTTTATTAGGAACGGCTCCATCGTTATGTACGGTACACCGATCATCGCGGTGACCTGAACCATGCTGATATTGATCAGTAAACCGGTGATTGGAACACGGGCATCCTAGGCTCATCCAGCCCATCCGATCCAACAGAAGAGGCAGTGCAGCACAGATGGAATCATGCATCCATGATGGAAAGACACTAGGGCACCCAGTGCACCATAGCCTGCTGCATACAAGAACCCAAGTCTGCCCACTCAGCCTGCAACTGTCCCAAATCCAATCCAGAACCCATGGGACGCCCCGAACAAACGGAAGTGCAACCCACAGATGCCCCTCCCTCCCCATCACCCCCAGTTTCCACAGCACAATCTTGTGGAGCCACGCTCCAAGAGGCCAGTGCTAACACCGCCCAAGCAGAACCCAACAACTAGCTAGTTTTAATGTTATGGCTGATCAGTGTTTGTGCGGAAGGATGAGTGTGTTTAGTGCTTCTTGAAGTGGCCACATGTGCATGTTTATGACTCAGTGTGTGTGTGTGTGTGTGTGTGTGTGTGTGTGTGTGTGTGTGTGTGTGTGTGTGTGAGACTAAGAACATGCTCAAATATTTTGATAGAGCTGTTTATATCTGTAGCTAACCATCCATTACTATTACTGTCTGTACACACACACACACACACACACACACACACACACACACACACACACACACATTTTTTTCCCTCTGTGATTTATTTAATGCACTGCTCCATCATTATAGCTTCATTTCACTTTCCTCTATTAGTCACTGCGTCATCGTTTCCCATCTTTCTCTGCCCCTCCTGTTTCTCTCTCTCTCTCTCTCTCTCTCTCCTAATATTTCTCAATCTCATTCCATTCCAGGCTTTGTGAGGACGCCTGTCATTATTCAGTGCTGCCAAAGCAAGCTCTTTTATGAGGCGTAATACGAAAACACAATCAACATAAAACGGTAATGGAATAAAACTATAACAAAACACACAATCAGATCTGTCTTTTCTTCTTCTGTCAGATTTCCAGCAGAAATTCAGTCAGGCTTGTTGGAGATCATCTCTCCATCTGTCCACTTCTACCCAGACTTCTCCCACCTCAAAGAATCGTTTGGTGACCCTAAAGAACGAGTCAGGTAATAAAACCAAAGTGTGTGTGTGTGTGTGTGTGTGTGTGTGTGTGTGTGTGTGTGTGTGTGTGTGTGTGTGTGTGGACGTGAGCGAGAGAGAGAGAGAGAAAAAAAGATTGAGTGAGTGAGTGGGTGAGTGAGTAAGTGCATTTTCAGGTCTCTGGGTTTTGTCCTTGTCTGAGTCAGTGACAAGAACAGGTGCTACCTGCTTTGCCATTTGATTTAATGCCCCAGTGCACACCGGACCGCGTTAGTGGTCATTGATATACACACACACAAACTCTCTCTCTCTCTCTCTCTTTCCCACTCTCGATTCTCTCACACACAGACACAGCAGATTTACGGAGAGCAGCCCGGCATAGCCAATCGAAGAGCTTACTGAACCATAGTAACCTCTATCGCTCTCTGGTGCTCCACTCTGTGCACATATAAAAACACACACGAATACATAGTCTTTATACAAGGGGCGTTCGAGTAAAACCGGGACTTTTGATTTTGCAGAATAACACACTGAGTAGGAAAAAAAAAAAACTACCTTTATTTCTCTGCTACACTGATGCACTTGTTTCACTAGTGTTCGGATACCATGAAGATAGTAAGAGTTCTCAGTACACCGGTGCCATATTCAGACTGCCTGTTTCATGGCTGAAACCCCGGCCTCCCAGGAACTCCTTTAATGCCCCAAACATGTGGAAAGGGCTTGGAGCGAGGTCATAGCTGTACTGTAGAAATCTGAACGATAAGATCCACCCTGATATTGTTTATTTGGTTTGAATGGATTTAAAGAAACAGTTTGAGATTTGATACTGATACACTATACAGCCAAAGGTATTTGGACACTCGAGCCACAGTATAACACCCTGTGAAGTTAGAAGCGCACAATTGTGGATTGAGGATGTCTTTGTACTGTATGCTGTAGTATTACAGTTTCTCTTTCACTGGAACCAAGAGGCGCAAACATGTTCCCCCTGCGCACAAAGCGAGTTCCATGAAGGCATGGTTTGCCAAGTTTAATTTCGGAAGACGAATGTCCTGCATAGCGTCCTGACCTCAACCCCACTGATCCCAGTTTGGATGGATTGGAACATTCAATTGCATGTCAGTCCTCCTCGCTCAACGCCAGTGCCTGACCTTACTAATACCCTTGTGACTGAGCGATCACATGTTCCCACAGCCTGGAAATCCTTAATAGGAGCCTGATGGGGACAGCCAACGTCATGGTTTTAGAATAGAATAGCAGTGACATATGAGTGTCACATGTTTAGTAATTGAGGGTATGTCTGTACAAGGGATAAGCACTACGCACTTTTATCGAAGGAAAACATGCAGTAATGGTATCTTACAGCATTGAATGTGCACTGCTGCTAATACACTCTTAGTTTAAACAGGATGGTGTTTTACTCCCGACATGTGTGACACGTGTGGCATGCATGCCAGTGATGCATCTGACACTATAAAGCACAACACACGCTTTAGCTCAGCCTGCTCCTCAGAAGCAGTGCACCTTCTGGCGTCAGTTATCATTCAAATTCTCTATCTGTCCCAAAGTGTAGGAGTGAAAAACTTATTGGGTTACACAAGCTCGGTATGGCAGGGATTATGAACGTTGAGGCATTCAGCACATACACACATACACATGCACATATCTCTCATATTCATTATTCTTGCCAGGCAATTTCTGAAAAAAAAAAAAAAAATTCATATTAAAAAAAAATATGGTGCCAGATAGAGCCACATACTGTATTTCTGGATCAGACGAACACGCGCGCACTCACACACGCTCACGCACACACACACCAGGCCAGCGAATTCAGTCAAGAGAGCATGATGAGCAAATCAATCCTTGATTGGCCAAACGGCCCAATCAGTCAGCCATCAAGCAGACAGACAGATCAATAGCGAATCAGCAAGACAGGAGAGAATCCATTCTACATCAGCACACGCCGTGTTTTTCGCCTCGCACTGCTTCAGGACTTTACGCCACCTGCTTGCTATTGAGTTTGAACGCGGTTTCTGTATCGATCATGCCGGGTATTTCTCCTTATCTTCATTTAAAGCAATTTAGGAAAGTAAAAACACAGGAGTTGTATCTTTTTTGGTTTGGACTGTATAACTGAGTAACATACAGTACGCTGTATGGCTCAAAGTCGGTGGACAACCGATCAGCACATTCATACACAGTATTATAGACAATGTGTTCTGTACCATCGCCTGGCGTTACACCTTGATGAACTGGAATGCAGAATTTTTTCCAGGCCTCCTCGAACAGGGGAATAAATCTGGAACAGAACATTTATAAAGTACATAAGGGTGTGATACCGTATACACTATATAGAAAAAAAGTATTTGGCCAAACCTGTTAATTATTGTGAAGGGCAATGTTAATGCTTCAGGATCTTAATGCATCTTGTACAGTGCTATGCTTCCAACTTTGTGCCAACAGTTCCTTTTCTATTCCGACATGACAGTGCACCAGTGCAGAAAGCAAACATCCATATGATCTACTGTATAAGACATGGTTTGACGAGTTCAATGTGGAAGAACCTGACTCGCCCGCACAGAGCCCTGACGTCCAGCCCATCGGGTTCCTTTGGGATGAAACTGGTTCTCGCCAGGCCTTGTCGTCCAACGTAGGTGCCTGGCCTTATAAATGCCATACAGAATGAATGGGCACGAATTCCCACAGGACACTCCAAAATCTTGTCGACAGCCTTCCAAGGAGAGTGGAATCTGTTCTGTTATAGCTGCTGAAGTGTATGTGTTTGGATACAATGTCATTGCACGTTTGGCCAAATAGTGTAAATCTTCTAGAAATATGGTGTTTTACCTAATATAGCTTATATTTTTACAATAATTATACTTTTTTATTGTTATCTGTTTACTGAAAGCTTTTTTTTTTTTAAAGGTACAAACCTCATATTCTATACACTAGATCTGGCCTGATCAGGTCGAATTTTGAATTGGAATAAAGAAAATAGATAATCTTTTCCGTAGGTAAATACGAGCCATGTAAACATTCGATCTGGTCGACTGTCTCTTGTTGGAATAAATATATACTGTCTGCACATGTTTACCTCAAGTGGTGGTAACATTAGATGACATGGTGAGTTCCCAGGAGGAACATTTTTGCCCCTGTTTACAGAAAAATATGTTGCTCTGGTGGGCGTGGCTCGAGTTCGTTTACAATCACGGTGAAGTGAAGGGAGTTTGAAGTATGAACAAGTGTATTATCTGGGGAGTATTCTCAGCTGGAGCCTTCACACACACAGATCTGTGCTGGCAACACAGCATAAGTCAAAAGATGTAGAACACAAACTGGAAGCAACCATAAAAACCTATATTCATGTTTATCCCTCTTTTATTCCTGTTTATTTTTTCTTTGCCTATGTGACCAATTATTATTATTATTATTATTATTATTATTATTATTGAAATGATCTAAAATTCAGTTCATCATATTACCTATGTTGTGCTGAAAAAAAAGAATATTCACTTTATACTGCACGTATAATAACATCAAAAATGCATTTACGACAAATGCCCTTGTTGTAAGCTATAACTGTAGAAAGGCTATTAAAATATCTCACATTATGATTGCGTAACACTGATTTGGTATCCGGTGGCTTCATTAAGTTAAAAGACAAATTCCTTTGCATTTTTTTTTTCAGGCACTTTATTCTTTTCTTTGATGTCTATGATCTAAATGCTATAGAAAAGCGCTGTCTCTGATTCTTCCTTCTTCTAGGGTTAAAAAGCAAACCCTAAATGATATTATATACACCAGGATATTATACTGTACATAAGCATGTGTGGTAGCGGCCAGAATACTGTAATGCGTAACCTTCTCTATATTCAGATGTTGAGCTTAGTTTATTATTATTATTATTATTATTAATTATTATTATTATTATTATGTTTATTATTATTATGTTTATTATTACAGTGTTGAGTAGAGTAAGCAGATCAGGCTAGTGTAGTATTTTAGCGTGTCTCTCTTCAGAACTACAGCGCTCAATAAAATTTCAGACCCGTAGTTATTATAGCGATCTGCGACTATGTGTGTTTTGTCAATAGGTTAGCAAAGAACAGAGCATTTACGAGGAGGCCTCTGTGTGTGTGTGTGTGTGTGTGTGTGTGTGTGTGTGTGTGTGTGTGTGTGTGTGTTTGAATCATTGCCCAGCTTTACACAGTAAGCTGACTGATTGATGCACTCTCTAGAGAGCTTGTTTTGCTATAAATGCATGATTGCTGGTAAATGCGCGCAGATGCGAATGCTCTGTTGCCCAATCACCTCTCATATTTGATTTAATGTCATATTCGTCCGCTTGACTGAACCGTGGCCTGATACCTCACTGCCACCTCACTGCCACATCCTCAGCTCTTATGAAGCTGACTCAAGGAACTGAAAATATGACTTTGTATTTAAGATTAGGATTCAGTTATTTGTCACAATGTACCCTACAGCACAGTAAATTTAAAAGCTCGAAAAAGCAAAAAAAAACAACACATGATGCTGCGATCTAAAGACGAAAACAATGACGACTCATCCAGGAGCTCACGAAAGACAATAATTAAAGAACTGCAGGCCTCGCTTGGCTCAGTTCAGAATCAGTGTTCATGATTCAACAAGACTTTGGGGTAAATATTCTGTTAACTGAGAAGATTTGCTACTGTTTGGAAAGTGTGTGTCCTATTACAATTGGGCTAGTTATTAGGCTTAGGGGGCAATTACTTTTTCATATAGGGCCAGGCAGGTTTCGAAAGCTTTTTTTGCCTTAATAAATGAAATCATCATTTAAAAACTGATGTTTCATAGCAAATTGTGAAATGTAGGTGGTACGTTTGTTGGATAATCATAAGCACATTATACCATTTATTATCATGAACAGTAACGAATTTGTAGATTATTTAAAGCAAGTGGTGCCACAAATCAAGCAACAGTGAGGACCAGTAGTCGGAACAATCTGGAACCCACTGTATGCCCATGTTGCATTTACCATGCTGCTTGTGGTGCACTAACAAGTGAGTGAAATATTAGTGTGTGAGAAACACGATGCTTTGTATTTGACAGAGATGATTGAAACAATATTTGAATGCATGTACTGTATGTGTGACTTATAGCGAACAAGTGTGTGTTTGCTCCGTGTATACAGTGGGTAAACAACTTAATATGTTCTCCAAATGCACAAGAACTGCATGATTACTACACAATCGCTCATTGTGCTCATCTGTAAGCCGGGCGCGTCTGTTTTTAATCATGGGCTTGCTCACACTCTTTTTTTAAACCCTTCTCTACGTTCTGGTCCTCCAGATGGCGAACCAAGCAGAACTTGGATTACTGCTTCTTGATGATGTACGCCCAATCCAAAGGCACTTACTATGTGCAGGTAAGCCGTTTTTCCACACACTCCTGGTTCTTTTCTATGTGTTCGTGCTCGTGCAGATGTGCGTGCACTGCTTTAATGGCACATGTTCAGGTCTGAAAATGGAAGGAAAAAAAAACCCCGAAAGGGCAGGGAAAGGTAAATGGTCGGGGAGAGTTGTTGATCTTGGAATATCGAGGATCTATAGCTCGCTTCAAAGACCAACAAAGAGCTCAGTCCTCTTGAATGCAGTCTGACTGCAGTGTTATTATATGAAGCGTAACAGATGGATGTGCTGAATGTGCTGTGCTGCACACATGCTGAACAAAATAGCTGCTGAAGAGCTAACTCCCCCTCCTCTTCATCGAATGGAAGGCAGCTGGTGCGTGCGTGTGTGGACGTGTGTGTGTGTGTGTGTGTGTGTGTGCACGTGCGTAAGTTGTTCAGGAAGCATGTTTACTGATATGGTTTTATTACATGTGACACAGCAGTCTTTACTTTCTGTCCTGCGAGAGGTCTAACTCTGTCACTAGCACGCTGTGGGCGTATGTTCGATGGTAGTGCTTGAGAAACTGGGAGGAAACCGGAGTACCCGGCGGAAACCCACCAAGCACTGGGAGAACATCCAAACTCCATGCACGCAGCGGTGGGAATTAACCTGAACAGGACCCTGGAGGAGTATTTATGCTTCATAGTACAGTTCAATTTGCTAGCATAACCTTTAGCTAGCATATTTATCTATTATATTTAGTAGTTATAATTTTTTCTTTCTGTATACATTTTAATCTGGCCCAGAAAGACAACGATGTGAAAAAGCATTTGCCCCCTCCTGATTGATTGATTGATTGATTAATTAATTAATTTTACATATTCGTCACCCTTGAGTGATTGAGATAATCAAACATATTTTAATACTACACCAGGGTAAATACAAGATGCAGTTTTTAAAACGATGATTTCATTTATTAATGTAAAAAAGCTGTCCATACCTACCTGGCCCTATGTGAAAAAGTAATTGCCCCCCCCCCCTCCTCCTCCTGCTAAATCATGTCTGAACTGCGATTATCAAGAAATGACTTAAATAGAAGTGAAGGACACTAAAAGATCGAAAAAATCGAAAGAAATTCAAGAACAGATCAAAATACTTGATATGTATTAGTCTGGAAAGGGCATTTTTATGGCTTTGGTACTCCAGCGAACCTTCCCAGATGTGGCCAGCGTACACAATGACGACTCATCCAGGAGCTCATGAAAGAACACAGAACAACATCTAAGGAACTGCAGGCCTCACTCGGCTCGGTTAAGATTAGTGGGCAAGATTCAACAAGACTTTTTGGCAAATATTCTGTGGACTCCTTTTGGAAGGAGTGTGTCCCATTACATTGGGCTATTTACTAGGCTTAGGGGGCAATTACTTTTTCACATAGGGCCAGGTCTGGACAGCTTTTTTTTGCCTCACTTTAATAAATGAAATCATTATTTAAAAACTGCAAAATTCTGTATTTACTCAGGTTATCTTTGTGTAATATTAAAATTAGTTTGAATCGTTGTTGTGACAAATGTGCAAAAAAAAAAATCAGAAAGGGGGCGAATACTTTTTCACAGCAGTGTGAACAGCATGAACAGCTTGAACAGATCAGCTCGGTGCTGCTCATTTTTATTAAGCACCACCATGAGGCACGGGGAGTTTCATCAGTAGACTCGAGTCATTTTGGAAAAGGAGCTCATCAGTGAGTTTCTGTTCACTGTAGTTCACCTCATAGGCAGCTGTGAGCTCTGAAGATGACAAACAGCTCCTTAAAATACTCCTAATCCTGTGGATTAAAGGATCTGTTTTTGATATGTGCTTCTGTCAGACACAGGCATGCTGATATTAAGTAGAGATGATGGATGATATTTATGGTATGCAGATGATTTGACTGGAACACACACACACACACACACACACACACAGGGAGTTGGAGAATGTTTGAAGTCCTCTGTAACTGTTTCCTGTGTATTTCCTCAGGAAGTCGGGAATCTGGAGCGTCAGATCCGAACGGAACAGATGTGAACACACCCCATTTTTTGCTCTTATGTAAATATGCTGTGTAGTTACGGCATTCTCACGCAGAGATTTGTTGTTTTTTTATGACTCGCCCACTATTACTAAGAATGATTTCCTGAGTGGATTCCTAGAAGATAAGAGATGACATCGCATTAATATCGTATGTTACTGTACTTAAAACTGAAGGTTTTACCCGATAGTGACTGTGTGGGAGAACTCACACATTTCAAATAATAAAGCTTTTAAATCTTTTCATAGATAAAATGGTGCTCAAAAATAGTAAAAATTAAAGAAGATGGTATTACGAAGCATTGTAATATGGCCAGCAGCTACAATATAAAAAATAATAACAATAAGCAGATAAAATCATGCAAAATATGGATAAGGAAAGGGTTTGTAAATTAAAGCTGAGGAGATCATAGAAAACAGACTTAAACTACACGGGTGAGTCAAAAGTTATCAGCAAATACAGTGGAACCTTGGAACCTGTCAGGTTTTATTTGTACTTTATTTTAAAAGTAAAGTGCAGATTAATTTGTTTTATTTTCATTTTATAGATTGTATTAATTATTTTTATGTATTTATTTTTTGGGGCTGTGGAATGAATAATTTGAGTTTTCATTATTTCTTATGGAAAATGATGATTTGGTTTACAAGTGTTTTGGAATACTCCGGAATGAATTATGCTCGTAATCCAAGGTTCCACTGTACATAATTATTCGACGTAATCTCCTTGGTTTTCAATACAATTAGTTCATCTCTCAACAAGCCCTCATATTCAGTCATTAAAAAATGTTTTAGCGTGAACTGTGATCCACGAATGCATCGCTGTCTTCACTTCTTCATCAGAAGTGAATCTTTGTCCTCGTAGGGCTGCTCTCAAGGGACCAAACATGTAAAAGTCTGATGGAGTGAGATCAGGACTATATGGAGGATGCTTCAACATCTCGAAACTAAGTTTTTGCCGAGCGTCGACAGTGTGGGAGTTAAGAAGTGTGCGCAAGCGCATCGTCAGGCAAGATCACGACGCCCTTGTATATCAGTCCTCTGCGTTTAATCCCAAGTTAAGGCTTCAGCTCTTCGATAAGCGTCTTACTGTAACAAGCGCTGTTGCCTGCTGAACCTTTTTCCTGATAATGTTCCAATACCGGCTCTTGAGAATCCCAGAAAGATGTAAGCAATGTTGACTTTTGAGCTTTTTCTTGCTTGGCGATTGAGGATGTTTCCGTTCCATTCTCTGCCGTTTACTCTCATGTAGTGGTGAATCCTTGATCTTTTTAACTTACACCGTCCTTCGAGTATCTTTCCTAAGAGTAGATTTAGTTTGCAGATATCTAAACACTTCTGTTCATGCTCTTCTGTGAGTTGTTTCGACATGGTGCACCCTCAGACCACAAAAAACGAAATTACTGCACGCTGCACTTCTTTTGTGCAAATCACAAGTAGGTTGTCCTATTTACAATAGATAGCACAATGCTGAAGGAGCAAACATGAACATTGCATACGTTGGCCCAAAGTTGGCTCATTGGTGGGACCAAAGAAAGCTTGGCCCAACTTTGGCCCAGTGTTAGCACAGGTTGGAAATTGCAAATTAAATCAGACCCATATAGGACACCGCTGAAGGGCCAACGTCATTTTGGCGTATCATTTTTGATTGAAAAAACAAAACAAAACAAGGATGACACTGTATATACTGTAAATACAGGGAAAATCATGTGAAATATATAAATATGTTTAAAATGTGTATAAAATATGATTAGAACTACAGTATATGGACTGTAGGACTGGATCTTAAAGATCCCATATTGTACTCTTTAACAAATAGTTCTCAGAGCTCCCCTAATGTGGGTCTGTTAATTCTCCAACTGAAATACAACTCAGATGATATATTTGATCATACCTCAGCCTCACACTGTTTCCCTGTGTATATAAATGAGCTACTGCAGAGCCACATTCCACCAGAGAAGCGCTGGGAATGGTTTCTTCTTTTATGAGGTCACATTAGGGGGAAAAACTAAAACAATTTGTCTTGTTTAAGCCCTGGCGAGTACAAAACCTTGGAAAAAGACCAAACAGCAGGGAATGTTTTTCTTTTTTTTTTTCTTTCTTTTTTGTTTGTATATGCCCACTGGAGACTGGAGAATGTCTAACAATGACTAAAGATCATTTTACACAAAAGGCCACTTTAATTATTATTAGAAATAAATCTATACAACTATTGTCTAAGTAAAAGTCTAATATCAGAATCTTTTCTTAAAGACTATGAAAGGCAGAATAGCGTCGCTACAGTAGGAAGGATGTAAAATTCGCTCTCTTGCGGTTACCCGAGCCGAAGCCGTGTGTCACAGTGCCATCCATAAACTTGCATGATGTCAGTCCAAGACAAAACACGGATCCGAAACATTAATTAAAACTACAACGTTCACAGTGTTGAAGATGCACATGCATAATGACACCGATTCCCCTGGTTGCCATCTGGTATTCATCACACAGAGTGTTAATTGCTCCATAAGCTGGTGGTTACAACTGCAGGAAACATATGGCTCATGTTCAAAGATGGCAGCAAATCGGGGTAACATCCTGTTTTTGTTCTTTTGTTCATCCCTCCATTTACCTCATCGTTCTCTCCAGAACCACGCTCGGCTCCCGTCGGGTCTGTTATTGTCTCTCCCAGGCTTTTGTCTAGTGTTTAAATAGCTCCTTTTTCCATTGTGTGGAAATGTCTGAGTTACAAATAACATCCAAGCAATTAGGCGTCACAAGGCCAGCCTAAGGATGGGTAGACAAATGCGCACATCTAGATAACAGATATATTTTAAATAACCAGATAATAAGTCTGTTCCTTTGTTGGGTTCTCTCTAACGCGCAGCACTCCGTTCTGTCTTTCTTGTATTTCAGCTCGAGGATGACATTGTGGCTCGGCCGAATTACTTCACCACTATGAAGAACTTTGCTCTCCAGCAGCCTTCGGAGGATTGGATGATCCTCGAATTCTCCCAACTGGGGTTTATTGGTAAGGCTGAACCGAACTCAGCGAAGCTAAAGTTTAAAAGGGCATATTCCTTGAAAATGGCCTTTTCTTGTACTGTACAGTACTTCATTTTTATGGATGTTACTCTGTAGTTGCTTTTCACTAGAAAAACAAGAAAAAAAGCCTGTGTGAAATAAATACATTTCTGAGATTCAGCAGTGATGAAAACTCTGTGTATAATACAAAAGTTACAAATGCACAGACGTTATCTATAGACCTATTCCGATTGGAATGGTTTTGCCTGGGAGTGTTGGGTAATGCAATTATGACCACAGCGCCTCTGGGATGTTAGTAATTTGTATACTGTATGTGCATGCATCTGGAACGATTCTGCTGTGAACAATTCTGTACATGCCTAGTAGAGGGGTAAAAAACGTACTGTTATTTTGCCTATATTCTGTCCAAGTGGACATGATGGTACAGACTCCATTATATCCTGTTGGAAAAGAATGTATGCCAAGTCTTCAAAATGTAAACAATAAATTATAGGTACCATTTATAAAGATGGATCAGATAATTGATGGTTCCTATAGTTTCACCAAAGTTAGTTGAGTTTGTTGTACACATAACATCTACATGCTTTTTATGGTCAAGTGACTTAGTATTCAAGCTACACTTAGACTTGTGTGGCCATCCGGAAGCAACTGGACTTCTTTCTTGTTAGGTAGATACGTTTCACTACTCATCCAAGTCGCTTCTTCAGTCTGAGGAAAATTGGTTTGTTCCTCATATTTGAGTCCTCCAAGGATACGCCCCTGTCTGAAAATGCTTTTTAACCACTACATTTACTTTTTAGACATTTGGCAGATGCCCTTATCCAGGGCGACTTACATTTTTATCTCATTTTATCTGAGCAGTTGAGGGTTAAGGGCCTTGCTCAAGGGCCCAACAGGGACAACTTGGTGATCGTTGGATTTGAACCTGGGATCTTCTGAACTGTAGTCCAATGCCTTAACCACTGAGCTACCCAACATGAAAAGGTTAAAACTAAAAGGCAGTATATAAAACAAAAAGATTAAAATGTATGTGGTAGCTTAGTGGTTAGCACTGTCACATTGCACCTCCAGGGTCCAGGTTCGAAGTGACAATAAAAGCCTACTTGACTTGACTTACTCACTCACTCATCATCTAGACCTGTTAATCCTGTATTCAGGGTCACAGGGAGCCTGGAGCCTATACCATGAGACTTAAGGCTCGAGGCAGGGGACACCCTGGACAGGGTGCCAATCCATCGCAGGGCACATACACATTCTACGGGTAACTTGGGAACGTGAATGATCTTCTTGCCTTTCAAAATACTTAATCAGTCCATCAGTCAACAAGCGTTCATTAGAAAATGTTTTAGGCTGAGCTGCGAGTCACGAATGCACCACTGTCTTCATGTCTTCATCAGATGTGAATCTTCATCCACAAAGGGCTGCTTTCAGGGGACCAAGCAGATGAAAGCCCGGCGGAGTAATGAATAATGGGAGTAATGAATAATGGGAGTAATGAATAATGGGAGTAATGAATAATGGGAGGATGCTTTCACCCCCTAAAACTAAGTTGTTACAGAGCATCGACAGTGTGAGCAAAAGTCTGCGGACATGCATCGCCATGCAAGATTGGATACACAGCGCCCTTGGATAGAGGGCATTTAATTGGAAGTTTAGGCTTTAGCCATGTTACTGTAACGAGCACTGTTGATTGTTGACTTTTTTCTGATAATGTTCCCATACAGGCCCTTGAGAATCCCAGAAAAGTGTAAGCATCAATTTTTCCAGCTCATGGTTGACTTTTGAACTTTCCATTGGTTGGCGATTGAGGATGTTTCCGTTCCAGACTCTGCAGCTTACTCTCAGGCTCACAGTGATGAATCCATGTCTCGTTACCAGTAATATGATTCTCTTTAAGAAACTTTCCGTATCGGTCTGAATTTTGTTTGAAGATATCCAAACACCTCTGCTTGTGCTCTTCTGTGAGTTGTTTCTGCACTGGATACAAGTTCGGACCACAACCTGCACACTGCTCTACTTTCATGCAAATCACAAGTTGGGCATCCATTTGTACATTCATTTTTATTCAGGGTTACAAATGAACTGATGTAACACGTTCGCACCTGAACAGCAGTGACCGGGGAGACAGTAGCCTTGAACGGAAAGCACTGAGAAGCCAACAGAAGTTTTAATGTAACTGGAGTGCGGAAAATTTTTGACTCGCCCTTGTATGTACCTATAGATTTGTCTTTTTTTTTTTTTATGTTGTATTAATTGTGCTGATCACGGTACAGAAGGGAAGGGATAAGATTTCCCCAGCAGGGTGCCTTCCCAATCCAAATTACAGCCACAGACCGCACACTAGTCATGAATATGCATAATCAGATAACCCGGTGCTCGTTAATATTCATTAGCGGGCACGTGTAAGTTGTTCGACACTGAATATGAAGGCCAGAAGGAGAATAAAATACCTGTTTAAAATATCTAGGTAGCATATTTAGGTTAATGGATGGCATGTCTGTGTGTGTGTGTGTGTGTGTGTGTGTGTGTGTGTGTGTGTGTGTGTGTGTGTGTGTGCGTATACATTCTGCAGTAACTTGGACCCAGTATTTTGATAAAGATCTAGTTTATATGCTAGCATGCATAATGAACACTAATGCCAGTAACCTCCAGTTTATCAGAATGTAATCAGTATCCCTGCTAATCATTCTTCCATTTCATTTTTCGTGCTGTTTATTTTTACATCAAACACAGTGACTCGTTAATACAACAACAAAAAAAAAGGTTAAAACCTTAAACCTTTTAGCTACTGTTTTTAGAAACATGAACAACACATTACAAAGGTTTTTACTTCATTAGTCATGACCCCTGTTCAGTACACAGCAAGAGATCTACACCAACATGCTAATCTTTTTTAATTAGCACCACCCTGTAGATTGAGCCAATACTTCCGCACTGAATCATTTCAGCATGTCTGTTTCTGGCTCTCTGAGGAATGTTATTAATCCTGCATTTCCAAAAGGCTTTAGACATCAACATTCTTTAACGAATCGACAGTCGGACTAATCGATGCGCCACATGTTCTGTTTGATACGACGGCTAATTATTGTAACGAGAACGATTGATGCTGGATCTCCTTCCGCGGCTATCTGAGTGGATGGCATGGGTCGAGAGACCACATGGGTTGTGTTTCAGGAAACGGTAAAATAAATATCTTATAGCGTGACGGTCATGTGACGTTGCTGTTGAGGGTGCCATGTTTTTGGTTGACTTTTGTTGGTTTGGCTTTACTAGCTAAAATTATTCAGAGAGAATGAACGGTACTTTGACAAATCCATAAAATCGACTGTGATCCTTATGTGCCTGCCCTTGAACTGCTGATTCCGCATAAACGTCCAGAACACTTCCCAAATCTCTCCCTGCCTCAAAGCATTTAAAAGCACAAGAAGCTTGTCACGTCTGGGTGGCTAAAGAATCCCACAGTGTTTCATCCAGAGGCAACTCTTTAGCGATAAGGGAACAGTAAGTCTATGTCCGCTAACTAACTTTTGCTAATGTTAGCAGTACTCGCTGCCAAGCTTACCTTACTGTATATAAAATGCGGCAGTCTGATTTTTTTTTTTTGGTAGTTGAGTATAAGTTAAAATGATTTCATGACCACGGTAAAATACCAACGATGTAGTCAGTCCTGAAATCCTTATACAGTGGTGATGGGTATTAGGATAGTCTTAGCTTCTTTCCTGATAACATACTGTAATGACTAGAGTGCGATCGGCACCACCGCGGACAGGTCTGCTTCCTCTTCTGTCTGTGATCTCTAGTGGAAGGACAATTAAATGATTCCAGCACATGGTCGATGTTGATTAACCTCTTATTAAAGTTAAATAAACAGTTCTGACGCAACTGCTCTTTGTAGGAGCAGAGAGACAAAGGCATTTTGTATTGGCTTTAGCTTCGTGACGGGTTTTTTTTTTTGTGCCTCCGGTGGATTCCCACAAGTTTTGCGTGACCATTGATGCTCCTTACAGCGAGGGACCGGTACACAGCACACAGCAATTGCCTTAGGCCTACTTTTTCGCCACAGGTTTTATTTGAAAACCTTGCCCCCTACTGCTCAGAAATAGAACAGAGAGAGATTTTATATATCAAGGGTTACATATTGAGGTTTAGGCCTAACCTCAATTTTGCTGTTGGGTAAAAAAAAAAAAGAAGAAGAAGAAGAAAAAAGATTGCATGGAAAATAGTAAATAGCAGTGGTTTCCAAAACCCAGTGATGGACACGTATTCCTAGTTTTTTTTGCACTTATATCACAGTGCTGTTGTATTCTTAAGTCTGATTGGTCATTCATACAGGGTTGCATCATGCACGTATTCTAATATGTTAACACCTAATGCACAAGGGCTTGTACAGCGCAACTTCAATACATGACTAATGATGAACAATGAATTGTTGACATGGTGAAACTTCTTGTTCTGTATATAACACTGTTGGTGCTTTGTAACAGTTTTTCATTACAGCAAAACCTTCAGGGTACTTCAGGAACTTTGCTTGTTCCGCTCTCTTACAAAAGAAAGTTTGCGCTCTCCAAGGTAGAAAAAAGCGAGTCTAGTAAGGGAAATCACCTTTTATAGCTGTTATAACTAGCTTGTCTCACAGACATTCCATAATATTTAAACTAATATATAAAAAATAAATAAATTCAAAGAGTTGCTGTTTCATAAGGGTTACATCATTGATCTGCATCAAGCAAAGACGGCAACTAAGGAGATCTGAAAATTCCTAAATAAATTATTAAAACCAGTGTCAACTTCGTGGTAGAAATGTGGTTGCAAAAAATACTCATGAACTGTGATGACTTGAATGATCCATCAATTTGCATCGCGAAACAGTTGACCGTAGATATCACTGCCATGTGTAATAGTGAAAGTAAGACACACATACAGTGTGATGAGAACTCTCAGGACTGGGACTAAACAGCTGCATGGCCAAAAGAAAACTACTTGTCACTGAGACTAGTCATGGAGCAATGGAAAAAGGTGGTGTAGTCTAATGAGTTTAGTTTGACCCTAATCCAGAGTAATGGTGCATCAGTGTAAGAAGGAAAGCGCTTCACTTGGTCTCACGATGATGTGCAGCAATAAAATAAAGTCAGCTGATGACCTGAAAGTATTAAATGTTATGTTATCACATCTGCTGTGAGTTTTTCTTCCCTGATATCACGGCCATATTCCAGGACTCGGATCATGAAACACAGGTAGCCCCCGACTGACAAACAAGTTCCAATCCACTTGACTAAATCTGTCCCCTTCCCCCCACACTGCCATCATGTGGTCAAAAAGCGTAATCGCAGCCTAAGGAAATGAATCTCGCGTGTAAAATGTTGTCAATGCGCCTTTAAACCGCGAGGGGGATCTCGGACACCATTTTGTCTCAGAGCTGTTTTCCACTGTATTGGACTGTGAACTCTGTTTTGTTTAGGTTTTTTTTCCCCCCCCGATTTCCTCCCTAATTTAGTCGTGTCCAATTCCTCCCCGTCACTAGGGGGCTCCCACATTAAGGCTACTACTACCACTCAGCCGGGAGGGCCGAAGACTATCACTGTTTCCTCCGAACCACGTGACGCCAGCCGACCGCATCTTTTCGAACTGCTCGCTCGCGCACCGTTGGGGACGGCGTAACACACTCGGAGGACAGCGCTATCCGCTCCCTCCGCTGCGCGAGCTCACAGACGCCCCTGACTGGCTGTAGCACTATGTACCTCTCATCCCTCCCCTCTGAGAGAGCTCGGCCAATCAGCTCTCTCTAGACCTCCGGCTGCGAGAGGTTACAGCACCACCCGGGATTCGAACTAGCGATCTCCGGATGATAGGGCGAGTGCTTTACCCACTGCGCCACTCGGAGGCCCTTTGTTGAGGTTTTTTACAAAATTACAATTATTCACCATCAGGACAGCTTTACAGGACAGACATTTTCGAATCATCGAGCTTCCGGAATGATTAATTGAAACCGCTGAGGCCGACTAATTTTTCCTGCACACAAACAGATATTAATACATATTTTCATAAATATTTGCTATTTATGCATAAACTGGTAGATTAAGCTGTTACAATAAAATAGAAATAAACCATTTAGAAATCAAATTTTACATTTCAATCAAATAACTTGTGTTTAGTTCTACTGAGCTTTCAGGTGTCTATTGACGAAAAGCTGTGCTCATAAACACCCCATCATGTGGTCCAGTATGATCCAGCCGGGGCCGTGTCTATGTCCACAGGCACCCCGCAGCGTGTCACAGGTCAAGATCTGTTTGTAAAGAAATGCGTGTTCTCAGCACTTAATGAACCCAGCTGTCAGTTCTGTTTGCGACTGTCTAACTGGATACTGAGCTAATTCATGTAGCTGTCCGTCATATTAAGCGAGAGCGGAGAAAAAGCATGGCAGCAGGGTGATACTGCAAGGTGTATGGGAAGGTAGGCGATTTATATTCATGTCCTAATTTAATTTGAGGTTGATTTAGGGACAATTTTCAACCCTAATGCAAAACTCAAAAATCCTGTTCCGTAGATATTAACACTGCTACGGAAATCTCAAGAGTGCTGGGACGTTGCCTGGGGCAGTGAGTGTACTTGCTCTCGTTATGTATCGATTTTTTCCCCCCTCTCATGTTAATGTATTAGTATTCACACACTCACACCCAATCTCTTCTGCTTTCCTTCTTTCAGTTCGGGGCTCCTTTGTAAGCTTTTCCCAGTGCGGTATTGAAAATGAAACATAAAATTGATTTATTTCCTACACGCGCGCGCACACAGGCATACACGCGCGCACACACACCAGCTGGCATGTACCAGCATTCAAATCTCTAATTATATCTTCCTGTCACCTGTCATGAATGCTAAAATCTATTTCCAAGTCATCTCATTATACAGAAATGAGTTCTTTAAGAGCAGAGGAGCAAATAAGCCCCGATGGGTTTCCTGCTTCCTGTGCTGTCAGTTAGCGTAGTAGTTAGCAAAGCCTCTCCAGCACGCCGGCTAGCGGAGCTTCGTCCTTCCTGCTGCCAGACAGAATGACGCAAAATCACGTCTCACCCTGACTGCCTGCCTCGTCTCACTGTTTAATTGGAGTAGCGATGGGTCGACTCGACAGCCATGACTGACCTACACACACACACACACACACACACACACAACGACTTCATCACATATTCTGTCTAAGGTGCTGGATTTGATCCCACCAGATATACATTAACATTACGCTGTGAGAACGCTGTGTCCAAGCTGCTCTGGTTCTCACAGCGTGTGGGAAGTTTTCTTATTCTGTCTATTCTATACTTAACACCCAGTGCTGACGGAGGTCCTTTAAATAAGTCTGGGCTACGCTGCCACAGGCTTCTGTAATCATGCCGCAAATCCATAGTAGTTTGCTGTATGCGAAGCACTATTCTTAAAATAAAAAGCACTATTCTTTTGAAAATACTAGGTGTGTTCAAGTCAAACTGGGACTTTTGACTGTCTAGAATAAGATGAATTATAAATTGCCTTTATTTCTCTGTATAACTCCTTGCTACACTAATACACTTACTCCAGCGTTTCGTTTACAAGCGCTTGGATACCATCAGGGTAGGAAGTTCTCTGGGTACGCCGGACTCCCTGCATTAAAGGAAAGGGCCAAACGCTGGCCTCCCAGGAACCCCTTTACTGGCACTTTCCTTTAACAGAACAGAATGGCTTGGTTTAATTAGCAAAAGCGTTTTGTTTTTGCTGGAGAATCCATGACCTCATATCGCCCACCCCATAGCTTGCTTGTTACAGGATCTTGTCTGGGAGTTATTGCCACATTCCCTGTGCAGTCTGAAGGATTTCCTTCATGTTTGGGCTATTAAAGGATTTCCTGGGAGGCCAGCGTATCAGATGTAAAACATTGTTCTGGCATACCGAAAGAACTTTCTACGTTTATGGTATCCCCATTCTGGAAGTCCCAGTTTGATTTAAACGCCCATGTATACAACCATGTTCAGAGGTTTTTTTAAAAACTGACCAACTAGTTGTTCTGAAAAAAAAATGCATCATAAAAATATTACAAGTATTTGTTACAAATGACCTTAGCGACCTCTAATCTAAGGCTACAGTGTGCTGTTAGACACTTTCAGTCCCTCCACGTTGCCTCAAATTCCTGCTCCAGTCTGGCAGAAGAGGAATCCAATGTGGTCTTCGGCTCAAGCGTTGATGTTTTTGTTGCATTATGGGATGCTTTTCTGCTCACCACAGTTGTAAAGTGTGATTACGCGAGTTCTCATAACCTTCCCGTCAGCCTGGACCAGTCTCGTCATTTTCCCTGCAGGATTGTCACTTATTTATTTATTTATTTTTCCTGGATAAACGCTACGGAGTGTCATGTATGAAAATCTCAGGATATCATCAGCTTCTGAAATGCAGGAGGGTTCCATGTCTTACTGAATTTTCGCTTTTGCTAGTTCTTCTTTCTGGGTTCCTCAGACGCAAGGAAAGCATGGACACATTCACTAAGGATATCAAACATCATCAGGGATTGGTGAGGGTAAAATAAAGCAGACTTTACCCTGGAGTAGCCCCGCCCACATTATATGAAATCAGAAGTTGTGCTGCTTTGCGTTGGAAGACGTATGATTTGTAACAGGATCTGGTTTTACGGCAGGTAGCATGACTGGAAAGAAAGAGAGGGATAGGGGGAGAGAGAAAGAGAGAGGGAGATTTAAGCATGCTTAATCTTATAATCTTTTATCACTCCAGTTACAGAACTCAGATGATGTCTATAATCTTATTACTGAGTACAGCACGCTAAAGCAAATGGAAAAGAACGAGAGCAAAGAGAAGAAACAAAAATTAAGAAAGGAAGATTAAAAGTCGATTCCAAATTTGTTGTGGGATTAACAAGTCTAAGAGTCATGATGAACCTGAGAGAGAAGGTCAAAAGGTTCGGTATGTGTAGTCTTCCGTGTGTGCGTGCGTGCGTGCTGGACATCTAGGTGTTTGAAGGTGAAAGGTGCATGAGCACGAGCATGGTTATGTGGAAACCTGATTGGTAGAATGTTTATTCCGGACACAGCGTAGGACGTACGCGACCTTGAATAGACGCCAGTTTGAGAGCAAGATGCTATTAAGTTGACCTCACTAAAAGCACAGGCCAGTGTACAATCGATTATTCACTATGTACTGTAGACTCTGAAGGTCTTATTGCAGTTTCTGTTATGATGGTCATCCTTTCATTTGTATCTACATGAATATGTTCGGTCAACTGATTGGAAATCTATTAAGAATCGTGCCGGTTTATAATATTGCGGCGAACTCCTCATGCTGCACATCGAGTTAGTGCTGTAGCTACCAATGAACTTCTAAATATACAGTAGATAAGACATAAGACTGCACTCTTGAGCTTGAGGATGAGTGCCCTGGCTTTACCGCTGCAAAAATGGTTCAGTAAGCTGGAGTAAGCGAAGACTTGTATAACATAGTAGCGGTGTCTAATTTGCTTCTGTTGACGACATTAACATCGAATTTGTAAAAAGCATGATGATGTAAGTTTGGCTAATTTGCTAATATAATGTCAAGGTCAGGACTACGACTCCTGCCTCTTACTGGACATCACCTCATCACGTCCCATGGTTACATTTGAATCACATTCATGTTAATGAAGACTAGTAATTAAATAGGTCCCCATAAACCATAAACCATACCATGTTAGGCACCCTAGGACACCCTATGAAGTACCAGGATATTTACTCTGACACAGTGTGTAACGTGGTGCTCGCCCTATCATCCGTAGATCGCAAGTTCGATTCCCGGGTGATGCTGTAGCCTCCGTCTCTCAGCTGGGTGGCATGGGAGGCACTTAGCACACTTATCTTTAACACGGCTCTACAGCCAGTCGTGGGCGTCTGTGAGCGTCTGTGAGCTCCTGCAAATGGGAAGAGTGGATAGCGCTGTCCGAGTGTGTGACGCCACTCCAATGGTGCGTGAGCGAGCAGTTTTTTTTTGGAAAAGATACAGTCAGCTGGCGTCACGCTGTTTGGAGGAAACGCGTGATAGTCTTCAGCTCTCGCTGATTGAGTAGTAGCCTTGATGTGGCAGACCCCTAGCGACGAGTGGGAACTGGACATGACTACATTGGGGAGAAAATCAGGGGGAAAAAATTTTTTTTTTTTTTTTTAAACTTACTTTATATGACTGTAGAACTTGATATGGTGAGTTTTTTTTTGGACATTTTTATAAAATGATTAATATTTGACACACTATGTTATCTGTAACAAATTGTTTCATTTGAAAATCGAACAATTAGGGCCTCCGTGTTGCGCGGTGGTAAAGTGCTTGACCTATCATCCAGAGATTGCGAGTTTGATTCCTGTAACCTCTCGCAGCCGGAGGTCTAGAGAGAGCTGATTGGCCGAGGTCTCTCAGAGGGGAGGGATGAGAGGTACATAGTGCTCCGACATTAATCACGGCTCTACAGCCAATCAGGGGCGTCTGTGAGCTCACGCAAGCGGAAGGAGCGGATAGCGCTGTCCTCCGAGTGTGTTACGCCGCCCCCAACAGTGCGTGAGCGAGCAGTTCGAAAAGATGCGGTCGGACGGCGTCACGTGATTCGGTGAAAACACGTGATAGTCTTCGGCCCTCCCGGCTGAGTGGTAGTAGTAGCCTTAATGTGGGAGCCCCCTAGTGACGGGGAGGAATTGGATATGACTAAATTACGGAGAAAATTGGGGGGAAAATCACACAATTATCTTATTTTAGGAACTTTTTAAGCAAAGCACAACATGTAGCTGTCTGATTTCTGAGCAAAATCAGACACACCGTGATGAGGCAATTGCACACTTCTTTCTGTCACTTTATCATTACTAGTACTACTACAGTACTGTGCTACGCTGCGGCTGCTACGAATGGTTTAAACGCGCTTAAAGGGTTTTTAGTGAATGTTAAAGCCAAGAAGAGTTTGTGACTGCGGTTGCAGTAATGAATAACAGGTAGGCGTCGCTTAAAGACATAAGGTCATTTGGATATTGTTTAAACACCCTGCTATATATTTAACAAGACTATAGTGGATACTGTAGTACTGGAATAACCACAAACACCACTGCAGGCTGATTTAGACATTGCAACAAAATTGCGGGAGATGGAATTATAGCCGTTTGAAAACAAAAAACACTAAAAAAAAATAAAATAAAAAAACTTCACACTGATATAAAGAAAATTTTGACCATGTGCTTTTCTCCCACTCTTTTCTATCAGTCTGTAATATTTCTTTTTCATTTGTGAAAAATGAATTGTTTACCTCTGAATTGCTGAAAACGGAGTTATCTCATTTCGCTGTCAAACTGTTCATATGATACGCGATCAATATCTGTATTCAAGAAAATTCAAGAAGGAACAAAGCTCTAATGGGTCATGATAGATGAATTCGATTTTACATGCTTGCCTTATCGTTCTTCTGATTAAATCCGTGCTGTGATCATAACATGGTCCTTGGAAATTCTTTCGCTCCAAGTTTGAGAACCCGTGCATAACAACATTTGCTAAGAAGTGAGGGTCGTAAAAAAAAAATAAAAAAAAACAAAGAGACCAGAGATGTTTCTGTGGTTTTATATTAAGATATTTGGATGAAATACTTCTGGCAGAAAAGTAGCTTCTGGGTAATGCCAAAGCAATAAAAATGCAAGGATTGCCAACTTCATAAGCGCTTAGTCTAATCCAAGGGAGAGAAAAAAGAGAAGGAAATTCGATGTGTCTTTGCTTATCTAATGAAAAAGAAGAGAAAATGCAGTCATCCTGAAAATAGAAGGTAGAGGTTTGCATCTGAACCGGAATCCCACAGGACCTAATAGATAATGATGCGGGAGCGAGAGGTTCTGTATTCACATTGGAAGGCTTTGAAGCGCACAAGATAAAATAAAGAGCGTTTGTACAATGGGCATTCGAGTCAAACCGGGACCTTTGATTGTGCGCAATATCAGAACACAGTTCTCAGTTATGTCTTCTACCTTAATTCTCTATATAAGCCCTTATCCCTTATATACCTGTAGTGCACCTATCCCTGTGTTTCAAAAGTGCTTGGAAACCATCAAGGTAGAAAGTTTTCTTGGGACGCCGGAGCCATGAGTGGACTCCCTGCTTCACGTCTGAACCGTTGGCCTTCCAGGAACTCCTTTAATTACCCAAAGATGTGGAAATCACTTGAAGCGAGGTCAGGACTGTATGGCGGATGTGCCAATAACTCCCAACCGGAGGTCCTGTAATCTGCAAGTGGTGTTGGTGAATGATTGTCTGTACAGTTCTCGTAGACATCGAGGCGTTATCTGTCGAATTTTTTTTTAACGATCACGGAAACGATCGCAGTGAGCTCTGAGCTGGATCGTCATTCACGTACTTCTTTAAAACGCTTGCACCATTTGAATATTTTACTCCGGTTTCATGACCAAGAATTTTTTACCAATGGCTGGGTTATTGTTGCTAAGAATCTCGAATCAAGTTATTAGGAATCAGTCGAGATTTCTGAGGACTTCATGCTCTAAACCTTTTTACACTGTCAAGAAAAAAGGCCAGTTTTCAGAATCAGATATCAGATATGTATATGTAAAAGATCAGAGAAATTCTGTTAGAAGAATTTTAGAAATGTGTTGAGAAACAATAAATACATTGCAATCCACCGAGAGGAAGAGAGAGAGAACGTGATCGTTCCAGAGGAAAGACAGAATGGAAATGCAATGCTTGATGTGAGTGCAGAGTACTCAGACGTGACAGACAGGCAGATATGCGCGTGTTTGTTTGGGTGTAAGAGAGCGAGAGTGTTGTGACTAATGGAAGTGGGTTGCGGTTAGACATAACGGATCCAATCCGCTGATTATCCCGAGTTGATTTCTGCAGGAATACTGTGTAGCAGAACGGCGACAGTTATAATTGCAATCACCCCGTTCTCCAGTCGTATATGCTAGAAACCACACCGCGTGTGTGTCGGCCTGCTGCGCGGGGTTACCGCACGGATTCTGAACGGTCGCCATGGAGATGGCGTAGGATCGGTCCTTTTTCCCAACAGATGTAATTTCAGTACTCGGACAAGATGTGATGTCATGTTTGTGATTTAACTTGAAGCGTCTCGTGTTGCTTTCCGTTCCACCTCTTGAGAGAGACTTGAGAAGTATGAACGTGAAAATTAAATTACTGTTAGAGCTGCAGGGTGGCAGTTTTCCACTGCTCTGTCTCTCTCGCTCTCTCTCTTTCTCTCAATCTCTCACTGCTGCTTCACTTGGCAAGAGTTGAAGGCAAGGGCATGTATCAAGACAATTCATTGTATGGGTGTACATTTTTTATTTTATTTTATGAAACTATAATACTGTTAAATCCCATCAACTAGGATACGAGTACGAATTTAGTTTATATTTAGACTGCATAAATATTATAGCTTGCTTTTTCTTCTCTAATATATACTGTACTGTATAGGGGGAACTTGTTAGTTATGTATGTATCGTAGTTCTTTGTGTTGCAATAAATGTATCCAAACACTGACCATGTTGCTGTCTATAATGCTACAGGTGGTGCACTCTAAACTAGTGATGGGTCGTTCATGAACGATTCATTCTTTTTGAACGAGTCATTAACGTGACTCAGAAGAACGAGTAGTCTCAGAGAGTGATGCGTTCATTTTCTACTGGGCGCACATGCACAAATCATAGCAAAACCTCCGTAGGTTATGTACAGGAAACAGAATCGAACGATTCTTAATGAATCTTCTAGTCCGAGTCGTTCGTTCTTTTGTCATGTGCCTCCCATAGATGCTACGCAGTGCAATACATTGAAAAGAATAAACGACTCAGATCAGAAGATATGAGAGGTGAGCAGCTCATTCTGTTTATAATATGTCCTTAGCTGCATGGTAATATTTTCATTACTGGAACTATAGCCAAAATTTAGACGTGTTGGGGGTCTGTTTATTGAAAATATAACATTTTATTTTATTTCTGATTAAAAGAATTAAATGAGCTAAATGACTCAAAAAAAGATTTGTTCATATTGATGAACGAGATTCAAAGAACCGAGTCACTAAAACGATTCAAACTTCCCATCACTACTGTAAACTGTTCACACAGCACAGCGTGATCTGCATGTCTTTGGACTGTGGGTGGAAACCGGAGAAGGCCAAAGGAAACCCACCAAACACGTGGAGAACATGCAAACTCCACACACACGCACACACACACACACACACACACACACAGACACACACACACACACACACAAACCCTTGACCCTGGAGGTGCGAGGCCACAGTAATAACCACTACGCCACCATGCCATAGAATAGAATTTTTACAATAGAATATTAAAAAAATTATCATAATGAATAGAGAATAGCAATACCAATCGAATTGGCACCTACAGTAGGTATCATGGGAATATCACATAATATCACGGGTCCCTCGTAGTTCTCTTCCTATATATCAGCACTGTTGTACCTCCAGGTCCTGGGTTCGGTTCCGGGATCGGGTACGGGTGCATGGATTTTGCATGTTCTCCCCAAGCTTTTCCTCCGGGTTTCCCGTAGTGTGTGAATGTTGACCGGGGGTTCTTCCACGCTCATATAAGATGGGAATAAATACAGTACAGTGGACACCATTAGCCTCAACAGTCCCTAGTTGAACTACAGAGGTTCCTGGATGGATAGACACTCAGAGGAAGAATGGAAGAATCGGTAGCTTAAAAAAAAAAAACATTACAAACACGATGAAACAAAGAAGAAAAAAAAACGGCCAATTTCAGCAGCAGCTCTATTTTCAGTACAGGATGAATCATAATGTCATTAGCGGGCTCATATAGAGGACTGGATGATGTCATGCTCTGTATATTAATGCTCTGTGTGTGTGTGTGTGTGTGTGTGTGTGTGTGTGTGTGTGTGTGTGCGCATGCTCCGTGTTTGTCATCACAGGGAAAATGTTTAAGTCACTGGATCTGTCGCTCATAGTCGAGTTCATCCTGATGTTCTACAGGGACAAACCCATCGACTGGCTGCTCGACCACATCATGTGGGTGAAAGTGTGCAACCCAGAGAAAGACGCGGTATGAACTTTCTTACTCCCTCTTCCCTCTCTCTCTCACACACATACACAGACGCACAGATAATAAACTCGCACTATCTCTCTTTCATTACAGTCATTTGTTTGTTTAATTATTCACTCTAACGATCATTACTCATTATTATGCATAATGGTATAATTACTCTGGACTGATTAGTCATTATAGTCACTCTCTTTAGTCTGGTCGCCCGGCTGGTGTCTGTCTCTACTTTTTTTCCCCTTCCTGTCTAGTTTTTTTCTTTTAGACTATCTCTCGCTCATACAAACAATGAAGCCCTTTCTTTCACAGATAAAGTGACGGTGCTACTTCAGTGAACCAGATTGAGAGCCAGACGCTTAGATTTTCATTGTTTCCTAAAGCACCAGCAAGGAGTGAGGCTGTATTTCCGTATCTCTGAGAGCATGTTTTGCCAGCAGTAGTCAAAATTTTGATGCTTCTTTATTTGAGGTGTTTCTGTGCAGTCGCTGAAAGGCCGTTGTAATAGGATTTGCATGAGAGAAAATAGCTCGTATCTCCGAGTAAATCGATGCTTTTCTCCTCAGACCAATGATTAAATGCTAATGATTTTTTCAGCAATCATTTATAAATCCCCACTCGCAGGATAACGTTGCGCTGACAGCCTCAGGGCATTCCTTGGTTCTAGTAACAGGAATGTTTTTAGTGGAAGTAGAGGGGAAACAGTTCCCTTCCTAGCAGGTCATGCTGAAATCATAGGGGTTGGTCTAAAAAAACATTCGCCCCAGTGCACATGATCAAGTCCTCATAATCACCGGACACGACTGTCACTATTGCTTCGTCATACCAAAAAGTGTTTTTGTTTTTCCCCATAAAAAGCCAAAACAGCTCCGAGTGGTGCAGTGGTAAAGCGCTCGCCCTATCGCCCCCGGAGATCGCGAGTTCGATTCCCGGGTGATGCTGTAACCTCTCACAGCCGGAGGTCTAGATAGAGCTGATTGGCCGAGCTCTCTCAGAGGGGCGGGATGAGAGGTACTTAGTGCTCCCACATTAATCACGGCTCTACAGCCAATCAGGGGCGTCTGTGAGCTCACGCAAGCGGAAGGAGCGGATAGCGCTGTCCTCCGAGTGTGTTACGCTGCCCCCAAACAAGCAGTTAAAAAAAACGGCGGCCGGCTGGCGTCATGTGGTTTGGAGGAAACACGTGATAGTCTTCGGCCCTTCCGGCTGAGTGGTAGTAGTAGGTTAATGTGGGAGCCCCCTAGTGACACGGAGGAATTGGACACGCATAAATTAGGGAGAAAGTCTGAGAAAAATCCAACAACAACAACAAAAAAAACAAGGTGCACGTTATCTTTCAAAGTCTGTTCAACACTGTATACAGCAAATGTAAGAAGGTTGCTTGGTTCTGTGTGTCTTAAAGTCTTAATCATGTGACTCGTGTGTGTTTCCTCTACAGAAACACTGCGACAGGCAGAAGGCGAACCTGCGCATCCGCTTCAAGCCTTCTCTCTTCCAGCATGTGGGAACGCACTCGTCCCTCGCTGGAAAGATCCAGAAGCTCAAGGTTTGTGTGTGTAGACTAAAAGAACTGGTTGTTCTCCAGAGCTGTACTGCTGGGCGCTCGCTGCAAATGCCACAGGGTCTCTTGAACAGACAGGAGATAAGAAGACCCTTATGTATTATTTGTTGACTGGATCATTGCCTTGCCTTGTAGAGAGCATTGTGCTGTGGCACTCCATGTGTCAGTGCCATGCTGCTCACTTTGTGTAATATTGATTTGGCTTTCGTCGGCTGCCTGGTTGATGATCAGAAGAATCCTAACCTGGGGGGGTAAAGCCATTCATATCCTGTCTTCTTTTAGTCTCTTTTACTTCACTTGTTTTTTGTTTTTTGTTTTTTTTTTTGAAAATATAAGACCTCAATTATTGTAACTGACTTCTCGAACTCTGTAGGACAAGGACTTTGGGAAGCAGACGGTCCATAAAGGCCATGCTAACCCGTTAGCCGAGGTCACCACAAGTTTGAAGACCTACCAGCACTTCACCCTGGAGAAGGCTTATCTGGGCGAGGATTTCTTCTGGGCGTTCACGCCTGTGGCTGGAGACTTTATACGTATCCGCTTCTTCACCCCCGTCCGCATAGAGAGGTATACACACACACACACACACACACACACACACACACACACACATTGAGTATTGTGCAAATGTCTTGAGCCACATCTCAGTGCTCGCTCATGCACCATTGGGGGCGGCGTAACACACTCGGAGGACAGCGCTATCCGCTCCTTCCGCTTGCGTGAGCTCACAGACGCCCCTGATTGGCTGTAGAGCACTAAGTACCTCTCATCCCTCCCCTCTGAGAGGATACATTTACTAACTGGTTGTTTATGTAACAACCTCTGCAGCGACCTCATTTCCCCTCTCCTCTGTGCCAACCACTCATCATTCAGCATCACCAGTATATTAATCTCCGGCCTGATCATCTATCATCATCTGTACCTGTTTCTCAGTGGTTCATGTCTTAAGTTTTTTTTTTTTTTTCTTTAATACTTTAATGATTCATAGGTCAATGTGTGGCTTAACAAACAAAAAAGTAAGTTTTTTTTCTTCTGAAACTGGTCAACTATAGACACTGGACTCAAAATGAGAGGCAAAAAGAGTCTTGGAGGACCGTTTTTCAAGACTAAATAAAAAATACAGGAAAGTTTGTCTCAGGAAGCAAAATATGAAGACATGAGGCTGGGTCAAGACTTTTGCACAGTAATGTATACAGTATGTATATATACATTTGGTCTATTCTCTCATTCACATATTACCGAACATGTTTAAATCTGCATGGAAGGGTTAAATTCTAACTTTTAACAGAAAATGAAACAACGAAATGAGAATTGCATGGAGCCTGCTTTAGTAACGCTTTGCTCTGCATGGACAAAAAAATGTAAAAAAATACAAAAATAATATATAAAAAATAATAATAATAAAAATACAATTAACTCCATGGCTTAAAATGTAACATATAACACACTAGCACAAGGAACAAAAACCCGTGTCCAAGTGTAACTCTTAACACGATGCTACCACCATCACCATGTTTCAGTGTGTGGATGATGCTCTCAGGGTGAATGAAGTGTTCGATTTTTATCAGACCTTGGAATCTCTTCCCTTTCCTACTTTCCCCACTTGTTTCCACCCGACTTCAGCATTATGGGCTGTTTGGTGTAGATTGACGGCCTATAATCCGGGTTAAGTCCTTTTCATTGTCAGTGTGTAATACTACATGTTGGGGGGGAAAACATTTTTCTACTTAATTTAACTCAAATGTATTTATATAGTGCTTTTAACTAGGGTCATAGTAAACTGTAAATCAATAGAATTTCAGCATTTCAGCATCAACCGCTTACAAGGATGCTGATCTGAAATCATGTGGAGTGATTAATCTCCCCGGAATATAACAGAAGAACCTCAATTTTGAGGTTAGGTCAGGCTTTTCCCATTTTTGTGATGAATTTCAACATCTGCATTATGATTGGTTACAAGTAGTCAGTCTCAACTCTGCTTGGTTAGATGATTTACTACATAAGAAGTCGGGAGGCAATCAGAGCCTCTTCCTCAGCCAAAGGTCCTGAAGTAGAGACAGAGTTTACTGATCAGGAATGGAAGCTCGTTGCATCACCTAATGTTACCCCAAGTGCAGAAAGAAAATAATTATTCCAACAGAAGAGAAACGATCAGATCAAGTGTTTACATGACTAATGCTGTATTTACCTACTGAACAGATTATCAAAGGTCTACCCCTCCCACCCCACTTCCATTCTAATTGAAGGTTAATTCTGATCCGGCCGGTCCAGGTCACACTGTTCCGCTTGATGTGGTTACATGATGCATGTTTATTCAGATTGGACTATTACCATTATTAGCGGAATATTAAGGTCTATGTAAATGCATTTACTGACTCACTATAGAGATCATGCCTTGGCACAGAAACTGGTCCTGGATAAAATAAGAGCTGTTTTTTTCCAATGGAAAAAGCAATCCATTTTAAATGATTTGAGGTGTAGTGTGCTAGAGTGCTTGAGGACACTTCCAGCTTGGCAGTTAGCTAAGAACTACAGCTGGCTACACTGCAATGCTGTATAATTCACATAAAATGTAGACTTTGTGAAATATAGAATAGTGGGTCAATCTTAGCACATAAAGTCTTTTGGCGATCTGAGTGGCAGGGAGAGCACTGTGATCTGTGATTACTGACACTTTTCTACTTAGGTCCGGTTCCAAAGCATCCATACACATGTGACCCCTCCAGCGGGGCGTGCACTGCACACAGAGCGTGCTTTCATACCGTAACATTTTTCCTGTCGGGTAAAGCCAACAACACAGAGAGCGATCAAGAATAAAGATCCTCTTGACTTCAGGTCACTTTGGAAGGAGGGTGTTCTTGCTTGGCCTTGTCTTTCCTTTATTTATTGGTTGGCCTAGCAGCCGTTCATGTCAAACTGGGACTTTGGATCCCCAGCGTTTCACTAGTGCTGGGTGACCATCAAAGTCTCAGGTTTTCTCAGGAACCAAAACTGTTTTCTGGTGGAATTAACTTTTTACAGTTTTAAACGACATCTATCTGTTTCTTCAGTATTTGGATTAATCCCTGAAAAAAAAAAAACTCTTCCCAACACTGTTTGACCGACAGTACTTAGTTAGTAACCTAGTACCCCAGCATAAGGATCTATCCAATGACATACACTTCAAAGCACTTTTGTAAGTCACTCTGGACAAAAGTTTCTGCCAAATGTCTAAATTGATTGATCGGACTGCCTGCTTCACGACCAAAGCTCTGGCCTCCCAGGAACACCTTTAATGGCCCCTAAATGTTCAAATGGCTTAGAGTGAGGTCAGGACTGTACAGGGGGTGTTTCTGTAACTCCCAGCCTACCAAGCGGTGTTGGTTTACGGTTGTGTGTACAGTTTCCACAGACATTCAGTCTCTTCCTCAAGTTGGTGACGTACAAATGTTTTACTGCAGCTCATCACTGTACTTTGTTTGAAGTCTCCTTTAAATGTCAGTTGGTTTTACACCAGAAATTAACAAATCATAAGGCCCAGCTTGACTTGAAACGTCCCTCGTTGTTCTGTGTTTTGATGGACTAGATATTACTGTAATTTGTAATAAACTGTATTATGATGGCTGTCAGGCTGTGAAATCTCTGACCTTTGGATATACAGTACATTTGTCTGTTCTTGTTGAAAAAGCCTGTCCAGATGTAATCTTTTTAAGAGAAATGTCACCTGGTCATTTACCAGTGTTCAGCTTGAGCCGAGTGTAAAGACTTGTATTTCTGGTCTTGGTTGATAAGAGTGGAACCTGATGTTGATTCATTCTGTTATGTATTATGTTATTAATACCTTTGCAAATAATTATTATTTGAACCTTTGTGTCAGATTGAACCAGATTCTAGGTCTACAAACCTCCATTTTTTTTTTTTAACCATTCTGTATATACTATAGATCTAGATCAGCAATTCCTGAAATCCTCCATGGCCAAAGTCACTAAGATCCCATTATCTCCCCCTTTCTGATGTTTGATTTGTGCATTTACTTAATCTCTTGACCTGTATCTTTTATGCAGTTTGGCTGCTGCCATATGATTGGGTAATTAGAACATTGCACGAGCAATCAGGTATACATGTGTTTCTAAAAAGGGGACGGTGAGTATATTTACATAAATTATGTCTGACCATGACCCTGCACATTAGCAGTGTCTGTAGACTTTCAGCTCGTTATAGCCGCTCCATTGGATGGATGGTGAGAGAGTTTTTAGTGCGGTATTATTGTCTGGGAGTTGTATAAGACTTGTTTCCTGTTTGAATTCTTAAAAGCGTAAAATCTTTGTTTTAGTAAAATGTCCTGCATCATTTAAATTGTATTCCAATAAGTGACGTAAATTCATTTGAAAACCTGAAACAAATCTTGTTGCTCGAGATTAGACACTCGAGAAGTGTGCAAGTCAGCCATTTTGTGCACCTTATAAACCCATAAACCCTCTGTAAACCTATTAAGCTGTAAGCAGATACACAAAAGTGATTAATTAAAACTGTGTAGTTGAATCAATTGTGTAATTAAATCAAACTTTTGTTTAAATCGATGGATCACTTTTTGATTCAGGATTGATTCACACTGTCATTTTTTTAACAAACAAATTATTTATAACCATAAAATTGACGGAGTCCTTAAAACATATACCTTGGCTTTCGCAGAAAATACAACCTGTTTACATCTTCTTCTTTTGAGCTTTTGTGCAATTGGTGCAATACTGCCCCCTGCTGGACTGGACTGTGGTGGTGATAATGAAATATGAGCAGATTTTTTAGGAAATAAAGATTCTTGATTTGTGTGAAAAAAGAAATTTAAACAATCAGCAACACAAGTTACTGTACACAGCATTTCAGAAAGGTTACTAGCCATTTTAATACTTTGAAATCTGTAAGGACTATAGCTGATTGAGTCCAATTTTACAGGAAACATTAGTGCTATTGACTTGAAATGAAAATCACAATAGCCAAAAATCAAATCCAAATGACATTCTACTTCTGATTCACGGCTCTAGATTTGATATGAAAGTATTTAACTGTTAATTATTAAATGAACGATTAACATATGAAAGCGAGTGCAGGCACATCATATCACTAGGCAGAGAATAACCACCTGGTGATGCGATGTGATATCGCCGAACTCAAAGTAGACTTCCCAAAAGTTGCTAATTTATCATTTAAAATTCAATTCAAGTCAATTTTATTTGTATAGCGCCTTTAACAATTGACATTGTCGCAAAGCAGCTTTACACAATCAAAAGAATTATTCAAGTTCCTACTATTTAAGTATAAAAGACCAGTTCTGTTTTATACTTCTTGTGCCATAGCAATTCACGTACTGTAGTACCTTTTTAAAGGTGCCATGATATGCACCTTTCTGAAAGGTCTCCAAAATGTGCCTCTGTTAATCTGAGTTGTATTTCGGCTGGAACATTATGTATTCTGGCAGCCCAGAATTTTTTCCCCCCATGTTTCAAACCTTTTACATTTACTGTAAATGCATGTAGCTTTAAAAGCAAATAAGCTTTCTTTGCAGAAATGCAGAAATTTATTTTTACAGCCAATCAGAAGGCAGGAATTGGGATTTCACTGAAAATTGTGCCGAATTGTTGCCCTTTAAAATGTATTAAAGATTGACTTATTATGTGTTATTATGTATGTATTAAGTTACATTTAATGTTCATGGAACAAATTGATTTCCTTACCTCACTTATAACAGTTTTCCCTGTCTTCTTCTTAGGAAATTGCAAAGCTTTCCTTTTGGAATGTGAAGTTCCAGCATTACCCCTGACTGTTACAAAGCACTGACACTGGAGACTCCTTCCAAAAAGTCCTAAAGTCTTAAATTGCACGGATCACCCACCATACAAGTCCAATTATAGCTGCTTATAGAACAACTAATAACTTAAAAGAATGATTTCAATAATATAAGCCTGTGATTGCTTTGCATCGAGACTAGAACTACTGATAAAGAAGCTGTTAGACCAAATTACTCAACTATAAAATGTTGAGCTGGTGTTAAAATTATTCAGTGAACGACACTGAACAGCTAATACCACAAAGAAAAGAAAAGAACTTATAAATGATTATATTTTTTTCAGACTTGTAAATGAATCTTTGGATGGGAACTTGAGACATCTTGTTTCATGAGAGATCTTCTCACAGGATTCTCTCACACAGAGACACACACGTGCACTCGCTCAGCACGACCCTTTGCTCATTTTCTATAGCTTTTAAGCTTACAGCTTTACCTTTACACTTTTCCATTTCAGATTTTTCAGGCTTCCATGGAACGTTTATATAAGCTTAATGGAGAAGCCATTGAATCCTGTGGCTAGTGAGAAACATCTGGCTATCACTTAGAGTGAGCCCAGGAGGTCGTTTAGACTCCAGCTTTCGACATGATTATGGAAAATGATGTCTTCCTTACTGTGCAGAGAAAAGTCCAGACGCTCAGGCTCTTCTCCTATCCTTTCGGGAGGGACAGATTTCTATCTAAGACGATGAGAGATGTTTATATTGCTGGAGCTGAATGCACTTTAGATTTGCATTTGTTCAGTCGGCAGAAAAGCCACTTACAATTGGATATGTAGGGTATTGGTAACGAAGTTCAATCAAATGCAAAGTAACATATGCACATTAATTAATATTATTCCCCTTAGCATTTTGTCTAAGCTAAAGCTAGCTAACTGGCATACTGTAAGTAGGCATAATCCAACCAACAGCTGGGCTTGGTTCATTCCACAGAATTATCAGACTTGAGCTTAAAAAAAAAAAAGCTCTTTGGAAAACCTACAGTATGAGTGACCTCATGGAGGACTGTCCAAAGTTCTTACAGTTTCTGGTTACACCGATCCCTAAGGTTGCGTGAGCAGCAGTTTGAAAAGATATGGTCGACTAGGGTCACATGTCTTGAAAGAAGTAATGTAATAGTACATAGTAATGTAATATTTGTTCTCCCTGGTTGGTTCTCCTTGTTTCCTTTAAGGAACTAAATCATAGAGAAAATCAGATAGAGAAAACTGATGTCTATAATATAATAGAACAGACTTAGTTGATATTCTGCTTTCGATTTTAATAAACAATAGTTTATTAATAACATACACTGTTATCTGGTCTCTCGCCATGTGTTCAGTAAAATCCATGGAGCCAGCGAGTCATCACTGTTTGACTTGGTGGTGCTATCTGTTTTAGGCATAGAAGAACAGCATGATTGCATGACAAAATAGTGAACGTTTTGTTTGTGGATCGTCTCTCATTTATTGTAAGGATTGCAGTTGAATTCTCCATTCTGATTGGTCAAAACGCGATTCTCAGCGGTCTTGTAGTTTCAAGACCAGTTACAGGTTTGCAGTATATAATGTCCTTGTTTATATATATGAAGATAATTTCTTATATGCTGATGATTGTTTGGATTTTTATTTATTTATTTATTTATTTTGGAAGGTCCCAAGTCTTTAATGTTTTTCGCAGGTTTAGGTTGATTATTTTCCTATCGCAGCCCATCCGATCACGATTGATTCCTTACCTAAACATGATGTTGGATTTCTTTGCGCGGAAGGATACGAGCCAGTGATAATAATACAGTATAACGCGGTGTTGGCAGGCAGAACTCGGCTTATTGGGGACTAGATGGAGAAAAAATATGCGAATGTGGGCCGGGGGCTGTTATAAAAAGTAAGGAAATAAATAGCAGACTGACTTGATTGTAACGCAAGTGCTGCTTAATTTAGTATATGATGACTAGCTTAAACAGGAAGTTTTGAGCACTTAATTCTTTAAGTGCTTTCCAGGTTTCCTCCACAGGCTTTAGTCCTTCTCAACTGGTTAACGGCAAATAAATCCAATAGTGTTACAGAAGTATTCATTTCGCCACTATATGACGGTGACATTAATATAGACCCGTTGAAAGGTCTTGTGAAGTTGTGAAGAGTACTCTGATTTTTCCGTTTGATTTCGGCATGATGCTGACACCCAGAGTTCAAACCAGGAACTTCATTATGGTCTGTTTAAATTAAATGTGAAATACTTGAAAAAGCTGTCAAATCATTTTCAATAGTTAAGTGAAAAAGCCCATAGATCAGACGCACCTGATCTAATGCATGTGTATGTGTGTTTGTGGCACAGGTACTTCTTTCGCAGTGGGAACATCGAGCACCCTGGAGACAAGTTGTTCAACACTACAGTGGAGGTGCTACCGTTTGATGTGAGTGTGTCTTAGTTTGCTCCTACACACAAATATGTAATGCGTTAGAACACACACCTCGGGGAAAACAGCCTGCTTTGCTAACTCTGCTAACCCTGCTAGCGTTTTTAAAATGTTTTAATTCTATACACCATGTCGGACAAATCATCAATACATGAATTATTCCAGTGGACAAGTAAAAGATCTGGAGTGCCATGCTTTCAATCAACTAAGATAAAAAAAATTTTTTTAAAGCTATAGGCAGTTCCATCAATGCAAACTAAGCTGAACAGATGATGTGGAGTTGTACATCAGTAGCACATTTTGTCTGCGTCCCCAGCGTTTCGTTTGCCAACCTTCCAACGATGATGTGCTGTTTAGTCCTCACATCCCACATGTCAGTCTGGCCAGCGTCCTACTTGAGTCGTGTAACTGTGATGTGATGTTATTGTTGCTTTCAGCGGTTTTCATTCTGAAAGGAGTGTTTGTTATGTGTCCATGTTAATTCCTCCACCTACAGTACAGTCAGTCAGCTCCTGCCTGTGATGATGTGAGGAGGAGTGAAGGAGTAGGTTGTGTTTTGGTTTATACCACAGCGAAGGACATTATGGCAGAACATATTTACAGGACGTCCATCCATACGGCCCATTGTGTATAGCGGTGGTTCTCAGGCTGCGTGCTGGAGGACCACCTACGTTGCAAGTTTTTTTTAGTGTTGTTCCCAGCTCTATTACACCCACTTCCAATTAGAACAGCCTGTTAAGTAGCTGATTAGCTAACCCATGTATGCCAGTGAGGGGGGTCTGGCAGACCTCGGACCAGTTTTGTTAGCATTGCACTTGATATCCAGTTAAGTTTATGCTGTTTGTTGCCGGAACAATAACACACTAAGGTCTTTGTGATTATAGGCATGCCGTATACCATGGAAGCAGCTTGTTACTGGAAACGATGCAATACCTGCAATAGTTTGAATTGCATTGTTTTAGAATGTTTTTGAGAAATGCAACTGTGACACGGAAATTATGACCTCACTGACATTTAGATAGTC
This sequence comes from Clarias magur, assembly GCA_013621035.1. Classification (NCBI taxonomy): domain Eukaryota; kingdom Metazoa; phylum Chordata; class Actinopteri; order Siluriformes; family Clariidae; genus Clarias; species Clarias magur. The sequence goes on along the minus strand of QNUK01000661.1, from coordinate 223,126 downwards.
ATTTATTTTTCACTCTGTTGGAATAATATGCCGCAGTGTTAACATGGACGGCGCGGTGGCTTAGTCGTTAGCACTGTCGCCGTGCACCTCCAGGGTTCGGGGTCAAATTTATGGACATGGACAGACTCTATACTCTATACCGCTTAATCCCAGGAGACGGGGTACACCACGGACGGGGTGCCAATCCATCGCAGGGCACGCACATACACACACTCATTCATGTCTTTGGACTGCAGGAGGAAACCAGAGGATCCAGAGGACCCTCACACAGGGCGGGAATCGAACTCAGCCAGGAATTGAGTTAACTACTAAGCCACCGTGCCGCCTTTTCTCAGTACTGTATATTTAATAATCAAATAATCTCTATAATAAAATAAGACTTACTATTAATAGCAAGGTATTACTAGCGAGATGCTATACATGCTACATTCTCATTATGGTTGAACACTTGCTCAAGGTTCCTGATCCTAGACTCGCCCCTGCCCGGTAGCATACAGTGCTTTTGGCTTGAAATATTCTGCAGAGGCGAGTGCAACAGGACCTTCTACAAAGTTAACCTTTTAAGACGTCATGGAAGCTTTTAGCATTGATATTTTCACTAAATATCCTTTGTAAAAGAGCCAAATATATTTACTTGGGACATTTTATTTGTTTTTTGATAACACTCACTCACTCATCGTCTATACGGCTTAATCCTGTATTCAGGGTCACGGGGGGCCTGGAGCCTATCCCACGAGACTTAGGGCACAAAGCGGGGTACACCCTGGACAGAGTACCAATCCATCGCAGGGCACACTCACACACTCATTCACCCACTACGGGCAATTTGGGAATGGCAATTATCCTAACCTACAGTACATGTCTTTGGACTGTGGGAGGAAACCGGAGTACCTGGAGGAAATCCACCGTGCACGGGGAGGACATGCAAACTCCATGCACACAGAGACGGGAATCGAACCCGGACCCTGGAGGTGCAAGACGACAGTGCTAACCACTACACCACCGTGCCGCCTTTTTGTTCACATTATATACAAAAATTTGCTCTCTTTCATGAAGCATGCCAATAATTCTACTGGGCTTATAATGGGAAGAAAAATGCCATCTGTCAGGTTAAAACGATAAAGTGCAAAGTCCTATTTTCCTTCTAAACTGCCTAAATAATTGCCTCTACAGTCCACAGAAAAATCTATAAGTCTTCATTTTGTGAAGAGCTGACTGGACGTTCTTCCTCACCAATCAATGTGAGCTCTTTGCGAAGCTGCACGGGCGCTCACATGGGCCGGTTCTTTCCGAGCACCAGCGCCGACGATCACGTTACGATCACTTTAATCGTGTCTCTAAAGGCCGGATCGCTTCCGACGGGTTGTAGTTTGCTGAAGCTTTTTCTGCTGGTGTAGGCGGGTGACGTCTTACTGTACCGAGCTTAAAAAGCCGTAAAAGGAAAAAAACGTGCCGTCGTTGCCACCTTTTTACTGGCGTTAAAGAAGCATAAGAATGGAGCATCGGAAAGCGAGCATTGAACAGCTTCCTGTCCTCTTCCTGTCCTGACTATTTATCCTTTCAGTTCTACACACACACACACACACATGACCTGGCGCAGGGAAACGAGCGACAGCGGCTGGAGATAAAACTTTGTGTGCGAGTGTTTATGTAGCTGGAAGGTTGTCTTATGGTGCACGGATCAAGGGGGACTTGTGTGTCTGCTTTCAGAAAGTATTTTACTGGCAAGCTGAAGACGAGGAGGAAGTTTTGGTCGTAATTTAAGATTATTGTGGGATACCAAAGCTCTTCTACGAGATTAATAGCGGGATTTTTAAAGAACGAGCACAATACTGGTCTTTAACATCTCTCTCCCTCTCTCTCTCTGCCCATATTTCTTCCTCTTTCCTATTTCCGTCAGTCTTTGTATCTGTTGTTCTTCACCTCCTCCTCCTCCTCCCGCGCTTTTTCTCATCACTCCAGAAGCTCCCCAGAGACCTGTTTAGATTTAGTGGAATTTTCTGAAAGGACTAAATTAGTAGGGCTGTGTGTGTGTGTGTGTGCGTGTGTGTGCGTGTGTGTGCGTGTGTGTGCGTGCGTGTGTGTGTGTGTGTGTGTGTGTGTGTGTGTGTATGCTGTATGTATGTATATGTATGTATGTATGTATATATAATATATATATATATACACAGTATATGGGTTGGTGGTACAGGTTTCCTATGGTGTGTGTTGAGGAATTGTTAGAGCATTACGTAGCTGCATTAATAATTAACGCAAAGAAAAGTCCTCACAAGGATAGTAAGACAAGCATGTGTGTGTGTGTGCGTGTGTGTGTATTGCTTCCTGGGGCTGTTTCAGAAGTGGCCGTATTTGCCACATTCCAGCAAGTGACAGCTGGAGCAAATAGACAATGGAGACGTCTCACAATCCGAATGCAGCACTGGATCGTGGGGCTTCTGGAGCATAATGCGAACCTGCACAGACACACCAAACACGCCATCTCATTTCGGCGCTGTCTCCGGGGCCTTCGATTCGTTTCTGTGGAGCAGAGATGCAACGCTCTCTCTGTCGCTGCTTTACCGTTTCGCCCTGGCAGCGGAATGAAATCCAAACCTGTCACTGCTGCTTTCTGAAAGAAAAACATTTAAGTCCGTCACACAATAGGTGTTATTGTAGCCTGGGTCAGGGGAGGCGCATTCATATAAATATCAGCACATTTCTAAGTGGAATGTGAAGTGCACGGAGCGATTTGTGACTCAACGCCGAGAATTGAAAATTGTAGGTCGAGAAACGGTGTGAATGCATGCTGTCACGGGAAAATATTGTGACATGGCGGTGTAGGGCGATGTCCGTCAAACCGGTAAGTGCCAGCCATCGCTTATGCTCCAGGGAGCCGCCTCTGCTGTTGTGGGAAATGGATCGAAATGGGAATTGGATTTGTATAAAATACGAGGATATTTCTCTTGAAGGACGTCATAAAACTGATGTAAAATCATATATCGAAAACTTCAAGCACAGTAAGGTGATGAGACGCTTAGTCGCAGTAAAACATTTGAATGGTGCAAAGGTTTTAAAGCAAGGATTTTGTCTGTGAATGACGATCCTTTGGATCGTTCGTGAACATTCACGGAGTGGAACGCCTGATCCATTATAATAGACTGATAACTTGTTGCCACCACTTGCACATTACAGAAACTCGTTATTGTCACATCCCCCCGTACAGTTCTGACTTTGCACCAAGCCATTTACACATGTTTGTGCCATTGAGGGAGTTCCTGGGAGGCCAACGTTTCAGAAATGAAGCAGGCAGTCCGATGCATGGCACTAGTGAAATTCTGGGATAAGTGCATTAGTGTGGCAGGGGATTATATAGAGAAATAAAGAGAAATAGAGTCCAGGTTTGACTTGAACGCCTACTGTAGCTTAACAAAATATTTTGTTTTGCTTTCAGAACATTCAGTCTGAAAAAGAGGCTCTGAAGGAGGAGAAGGAGAGAACCCCAAAGTACCAGCGCACAGAGGACGGCTTCATCAGAATAGGTGAGACGCTGACATGTGAATGTATGTAAATACTAGTATACTAAGTATTTATAATATTATTTTTCTGTCGAATGATACAAGGTATTTACAGACACCTATACACTTAATAAAGAGACAACTCTGCCAACACTTCAGAAAAATATATTTTTAGGACATTTACTTCCACTTTAGTGAAATGAAGATACAAACAGTTGCAGTGCAAATATGAGAATCTTTGGATTTTTATGCACAGACACTGGCATTGTTCAGGAACGAGGCACAAATTAACCCTGAGAGATGAATGAGCCTTGATTCAAAAAGTTCAGACAAGCCTCGAGACAAAAATATAGGAATTGTTGTTGGAGATATCTGGTAGCTCCAGATCATCCATTGTTAAGAAGACATCACTTCTTACGAGTAGGAGTCTGAATAAGATGCCAGTGTATTCAGTGGTAGGTTTCTCGTCTGCCATGCGGAAGGACCAGGTTCAATTCCCACCCAATGCCCAAATGCTTTCTTCAAAAGCAGATCATATAATGTATAAATCAATCAACTATACTATAAGTATTCGGTTCAGAAATACATTTACATGCAGAGAGAACATGCAAACCCCTTACAAACAATAACACAAGCTCAGGATCGAACCAAGAACCCTGAAGCTATTATGCAACCATGCTACCCGCTGCCTCACTGTGCCAGCCTGAATAATCAGATTATGTTCTTTTGATATAAATCAATAAGTAATTTTCTTGTCTTTAACTGGTGTAGTTGTTTGTATTTTATGGACCTGGATCAGTTGAGTCCATGACAAAGACTGTTACAGCTTAACAAAATAAAAAAAAATGTGTAAGATTTTACTTAAAATAATGTAACAAGAAAAGAAAACATTCCCTGTTGGTTATCCTTTTTCTATTTATGTACTGATGGGCTTAAACAAGCCAATCATTTTTTCCCCCTGTTGTGACCTCATATACCAAGGGACCCTCCCTCAGTTCACATTATTAGCTTACCCTGGCTCTTTTTAACTGTGCCCAGATCTGCCGTTCTCAACTTTTTTAATAACTCCAATAACTAAATAAGGCTAGACCAGTGGTTCTTAACCCTAGTTCAAGTTACTAGTTCCAATGGCTATTTAGCTGAGTACTGTGGAATCTTGGATTGCGAGCATAATTCGTTCCAGAAGTATGCTTGTAGATCAAAAAAATAAATACATAAAAATAATTACTACAAAATATAAAGTAAAAATAACACAAATTATACTGCACTTTACCTTTGAAAAAACTTAAAATAATTCCCGAGTGATGTGTGTTTGTGTGTGTGCGCGTGTGTGTTTGTGTGTGTGTGAAGCTAAAGTAAGTGGAGAGGAGGTTTAAGCCTCTCCCCTCTCCCTCTTCTCGTCTTAAACAGTAACCCTTCCCACACATGCTGTCACAGTGTTATAGTGAACAGTACACGAACAGTGTACAAATGTTGATTATATCAGTGAGAGACGTCCACTAAGACCTAGCGGGGGAGACGATTACCCACAATTCCACAGTATATGAGAGAGAAAAACTGTTGGCTCAGTTGTGATCACGTGACGCTCGGCATCAAAACAAGAAGCGCATGCATGATATATGATACTCGGTATTCGTAAACCAAGACATGCTCGTTTTTACAGTCAAAATTTATTAAAAATCATTGCTCGTCTTGCAGAATGCTCATAAACCGCGTTTATTACAGTTAAATCTGACATTTCACTGTAGTTAAATCAGGTGTGCTGATAGCTGGTGAAAAAGCAATCAAATAAAAGATGAGGATGACCTATGCTAGGCTAGTAGGTAGTGGCTAAATGCTAAAATCTAACATATTATTCCTTAGCTTTTAAGAAGAGCTAGGCTAGCCATTATTGGCTAACTGTTAATGGCTAACCTTTAGTCTTCTTTAGCTGTCTTCTCTTAGTTAAATAGTTTGATAAGGTACCAGACATGGAAGTTCCCAGTTCCTGAGTTTAGATTAATTACGAAAATGCACTTTCTCAATGTGGCTTTCGAGGACATTTTATTTGAATATACAGACACTGAAATAGCATGTTTGGAAAAGGAGTGAAACAGAAAATCTCAAGTTCAAGAATCAAGTTCTATTTCAGTTTTTTTTTTTTTTTTTTTTTTCAGAACATTAACAGACCCACTTTGGAGAACTCTCTATCTTAAGCAAAACAATATGTGACCTTTAATGTGTTAATGCACATCATTCATAGCACTTCAGTTTACCAATTTCTGTGCTTTACAGTGCATTTTAACAAGAAAAAGATTGCACCTGTGCAGTAATATCACTGCCTATCAGGAGGTGTGTATGTATGTGAGTGTATGTGTGTGTGTGTGTGTGTGTGTGTGTGTGTGTGTGTGTGTGTGTGTGTGTGTGTCACAAAGGAGGATGAAGGTTCCAAGAGTCCCATTATCAATGTATTAATTGTACATAGTATTCATACTGTCCCATTCATAAATTCATTTTAGCCTTGAGATCGATATAAAGCTCAACAAAATCAATTAATATGAGTCTTTACGACGCAGCGGAATCTGGCCTGGGCTCTGTATTCTATTTCTTAAGGAATGCAAATGCTCTGCACAGCAGTTCTAACTCCAGTGCATTTACAGCTCAATTTCAGTGCATTATCCATCCTTACACGTAATCAAGCACTTCACATTTATGTGTTGACGTGTAGGTATTAGTACTAGATTATACCATTATACTGTTGGAAGTCTAACAACCAGGTAAACTAAGATGTGTTGGTATAGCAGTTATGGAATGACGCATGTTACAGTATGTGTTAGCCTTTAAACATGTTTGTTGCTGTTGCAGTAAAATGTTGTTTAGCAATCTGATGGAAATTCTTGTTTTGTGTGCAAGTATTGCACATGTTCATGTCATTCCCTAGAGGAAAAAATTATCCTCTCTACACTCCTCAGGGAATAACCTCAACATCTTGTAACACAGTAACAACATATCCTCACTCGCCACTTTAATAGGATGGTCTGCTCATTGCCTGCTCTTTTGAAGATCTAATCTTCAGATGTCCCTTTTTAAAGTTTTTTTTTTTACTGTTCCCATTGTAGGCGGGATGATGTGGAAATCGATGTGTTAAATCGATGTGCTATTGTAGTCTGTACACTTAAGGTTTCAACATGTAGTGCATATTCTGAGATGCTTTTCTGCCCGCCATAGCTGTAAAGTGTGGTTATTTGAGTTAACCTTTACCAGAACCTTTCTGTGAGTTTGAATGATTCTGGACATTCTCCTCTCACCTGCCTCATCAGTAAGCCACTTCTACCCATAGAACTACTGCTCCTGAAATTCTCAAATCTGCCATGATCACATTTTTTACTTATTCTGATATTTGATCTGAACATTAAAGCTCTTAACTTGTAGCTGGACAATTTTATGCCTTGTGCTGCTGCTGCCATATTGTTGGACCACTGCATTAACAATAACATTAATTAAAGTGGCCAGGTAGTATACGGTTGTAAACAACAACCTAAGAAAATCCTCCAGAAAGAAGCTAGTAAGAGCTGCAACAATGGCTTTATATTGACGTGTAAACATATTTACAGTACAGACCAAAAGTTTGGACACACCTTCTCATTCAAAGAGTTTTCTTTATTGTGTTCTTTAGCCCAAACGCGTCTCTTCTGCTTGTTGCCTGTCCTTAGCAGTGGTTTCCTAGCAGATATTCTACCATGAAGGCCTGATTCACACAGTCTCCTCCTAACAGTTGTTCTAGAGATGTGTCTGCTGCTAGAACTCTGTGTGGCATTGACCTGCTCTCTGATCTGAGCTGCTGTTAACCTGCGATTTCTGAGGCTGATGACTCGGATGAACTTACCTTCCTCAGCAGAGGTGACTCTTGGTCTTCCTTTCCTGGGGCGGTCCGCATGTGAGCCAGTTTCTTTGTAGCGCTTGATGGTTTTTGTGACTGCACTTGGGGACACTTTCAAAGTTTTCCCAATTTTTTGGACTGACTGACCTTCATTTCTTAAAGTAATGATGGCCACTCGTTTTTCTTTACTTAGCTGCCTATAATACAAATTCAACCTCTTTGAATGAGAAGGTGTGTCCAAACCTTTGGTCTGTACTGTATATTGAGGTCACGCATTCTAATATTCTGTTCGACCACCTTTAGCTTGCAATGTGGTCGCTAATTAATGTTTGAAAATGATGCATTGGATAGTTCTTAACCCAGTTCCAACTATTTCCATAACCTATTCCAGACAATGTCTTATTGTATATATTATCCTCATAACCTCATCACATGAAAAAAATAAACTCTCCACTTAACTGTACCATTATGACTCTGTGGCACCCTTAACTTTTGTACCAATAATCTATGAGCATATACTGTACATCATTCCTTAAACGTTGTTATTTTAAGCTTTAAAGTATGGCGGCATGTTGGTTTAATGGTTAGCTACTAACCTTGCACCTCCAGGGTCTGGGTTCAATTCCGACCTTGTGTGCATGGAGTTTGCATGTTCTCCCTGTGCTTGGTAGGTTTTCTCTGGGTACTCCTGTTTCCTCCAACAGTCCAAAGACATGCAGATTAGTCTAACTGGCGTCTCCAAATTGCCTGTTGTTTTTGAATGAGTATGTGAGGATGTGTGTATGCCCTGTGATGGATTGGCACACCATCCAGGATGTATGCCCTAAGTCTTCTGGGATAGACTCTTGGCCGCTCGTGACCCTGAATACAAGATAAAGCGGTGAAGGAGTGAACGCATCACAGTAATAAAATACATGCATTGGTACATACAAAATGCACAAAATGCATTTACTATCCTGTATATGAATGTCTAATCTTGTGTCAAAACAATTGATAGTTGAACAATTGATCTTGTGCCTGTCTCTGTAGGCCAGTTTCAGAACGGTATTGCTGAGGGGGAGGTGGAGGCCTCGTTCGGGCCTCTGGAGGCCATGCGGCTTTCTGTGCTCACTGACTCGCCCGTGTGGGTCATTCTCAGCGAGGTAATTCATAAGTTTAAAATTTCTACTATAATTCTTACATGATAAAAGCTTGAAAGAGTACAAGCTGAAGCTGGCTCAATTATTACTGAAGTGTTTATTTTTTATTGAATGTGTAGTAAAGGAACAGCATGTTCTGTCTTTGGTGATTGGTCATAATTCATACTGTACAAGGGCCAGCTGGGAAAACCCTTTAAGGGTCATTTCTGGGTCCCAGCACTGCTGTTATAATGGCAACGAGCAACTGAATGAAAATCTGTTAAAGCCACAAAGCTGTGATACACATGTACAATGAAAATAAAGTCTACACACCCATGTTTAACTGGATGGTTTTTTTTTTTTGTTTCAATAAATCATGTCAGAACCTCAATGTGAAATTGCAACAAATAAAAACAAAGTGCAAAACAATCAAATGAAAATAAAAATTTGAAATAAAAAATTATAATAATAACCCAGTTGCATAAGTGTATAAACCTCTTTAGAATTGGGAATGTGATTGTGATAAAAATGATGCAATCACATTCAATCTCATGTTCAAAAGTCATTATCATACATCTGTCATCAATAAAATTATTCTGATTAACCCCAAATAAACACCAGCTGTTACTGTGGGATTGACTTCGCAGCTTCTTGGTTTGCAGCCACGGTCTGCAGAAAAGCTTACAAAGCATGCGGTATCTCATTTGTTGATGGATATCAATCAGGAGAGAGAGAATACAAGAGAATGTTACATATACTACACTGTGACACTGGGCACCACATTGATATTACTCAGAGCTGGACGTCACTTTACATCAGAAAATCAGAGGATTTTATGAGCATTGTTAAATACAGTAAATCTATATGATTTTTTGGGGGGTAAAAATATAAAAAATCATCTGATCATAGTGGTAAGGTATTTGGCGAATACAACCTCAGACGAATAACATGTAACTTTTTTCATTGTGCCCTTATTCATTTAACAAAAATGAAGCCTAAAAAGATGGGGGGAAAAAACAAAAATACTATACAGCTTCCACAGGATTTAAGAGGGTAATTTGCAGCCAGCTGCTGCTGATCATTAGCCCTTTATTCATTTATTATCAGCAGGTGTGCAATGAACAGAGAAATACAAAAAAAAAAAAAGATCTACCGTACATGTCAGACCCTCCAGGCTTTAATGAGCATTTACAATGTTAAAGTCTATGACAGCACAATTAGAAGAGGACTGAACAAGTTCATTTGGAAGGGTTGCCTGGAGGAGAGAAATCCTCTTCTGTCTAAAAAGTAAACAGAAACTTGTATAAAGTTTGCAAAACTGCAGCTGTACAAAGACTTCTGGAACAATATCCTATGGACATTTGGATGAGACCAAAGTGGAGCGGTGTGGTCTTTAATGCCCAGTACCATGTGTGAAGAAATACAAAAAAGATTCCAGCAGAAACGCCTCACACCCACAGTCAAGCATGGCAGTGGCGGGAGGGGAGATTTGAGGTTTGGAGATATTTTGCTGCCACAGGACCTGGGCACCTTGCAATTGACAATGAACTCCTCCATATACCAGAGTATTCTAGAGGCAAATATGAGGCCGTCTATCTCATAAAAACTTTTCATAAAACTTGAAACAGGTCAATGATCCGAATCACATCAATAAATCTACTGTAGAACAGAATGGCTGAATTATTATTTTTTTTTAATCAAGTTTTTGGAATAGCCTAGTCACAGTCCAAACCTCAACCTAATTGAAATGCTGTGGCAGGACCTTAAGAGAGCTGTGCATAAGATAGTGAATCAGTGAACTGAAGCCATGTTGTAAAGAGCAATGGGCCAAAATTTCTTCACAATGATGTGAGAGACTGGTAATGTCATACAGGAAACACTTACTTCAAGTTATTGCTTCTAAAGGTGGATCTACTGTACAAGCTATTGAATCATGGGAGACTTAGTATTGCCCACATGTTTGGCTTCATTTTTGTTCAGTTAATTATGGGATGCTATGAACGATTGGCACCCTGTCCAAGGTGTACCCTGCATCGTGCCCTAAGTCTCCTGGGATAGACTCCAGGCCCTGCGAGCCTGAATACAGGATTAAGCTGTATAGACGATGAGTGAGTGAGTGAGTGAGTAATTATAGGAGGGTGGAAAAAAGTTACATGTTGTTCTTCATCTGAGGTTATCTTTGCCTAATACTAAGAACCACTATGATCAGATGATTTTAAAAAAATAAATTTTACAAAGAAAAAACATAGCGGTGTACTAACATTTGAACATAACTGTAAATATTTTATAATGAATTAAAGAACCATTTATCCATGCTTTATCTGGCTGATTATCTTAGTAATTGTTGCTTTGCTATTTGTATTTGTACGGTAAGCTGCCGGTATATTTTCCATTATCATTGTAGCTTTCAGCTTTTAAATCATTCTGCGAGAGGTACATAAGGAATGAAACCCTTAGGAATGTGCTGTTATAGCAAAATAATCAAAGCCAGGATAATGGCATGCAGTCTGATGCTAAGTGGAATTACTGTCACCATCGTGAAGCGAATAAGTTTCCAGTAACAGCACATCCGGAAATATTTTGTTCTGCTAATATCACTTCAACTTGGCAATGACGACAATTATCAATTTATGACAGAACAACATAAAAAAAAAAAAACAATTCTACACATCTCTAGCCTAATTGCAGGTATAAGGAGTTGATCCTTCATCAGCATCTGTGGTCAAGAGAAAAAAATGCCTTGTCATGTTATTGAGAGACCAGACGAACATCATCCTTCTAACCAATCAGATTAGAGCGCAGTGCTGAATTAAATGAACAACATAATATAATAAATAAGATTAAAAAAGAACTTCATGTGAAAGATGTTGCTTTATTATTGACGTTTGTTGCAGCCAGAATCAAGTTATTCAACGTATTGGAATCTATTAGAAAGAGTGCTCTTGTTTTTGTTGTTTATTGATGTGTCTTAAGATTTATGTTCATTCTTTTTTTTTTTTTTTTTTTCCCTGATTAGATTTTTATTAAGAAAGCAGAGTGACGACGCCTCCCTTCTGCTCCACGCGGTTTAGCCGAGCCTGTGTGGTGCAGGACGCGCAGCATCGACGCGGCGTTTCTTTCTGCTCAGTCCATCAGCGCCACCTGCTGGCAGGAAGTCACTTCAGCAGCGTAGTACAGTGATGAAGAGCGTGCCTACAGTGAGGGCACGTGATCTCACGCAGCCAAGCTGCAGACGAACAGACGCCGCTGTATAAACTGCATAATAAACTGTATTTATGTGTATATACATGGCTCCTGGTTCAGTGAGTGTAATCACACTGGTCTATTTGTCTATGGGCTCACCGGATGGAGACTCTTTTGCTCTTTGGAGTACTGAAAAGTTTTTTCTAGCCTTGAAAAATGCTGCTTTCTGTTTTTTGTTTTTTTGTCTTTTTTCCCCTCTCCCTGAAGATGGGGAACTCCAATTTCTTGACATGATTTGCAAAGTTTTTCATTTGTGCTATCTTTTTTTTTTGTTTGTTTGTTTTTTTGTGGGCGAATATTTTTAGGTGCTGGGTTTGCTATTCCAAAACAAGTGTAGTTCTTATGATAACTTGCACATGTTAAGAATACACACATAGATCTGATTGTCATGAATGTGTGTTTGTACATGCAAAGGTTAATAGTGATTGACCAAAATCAGCCAGATGGATTATGGCTTAAAATATTACAAGCTATAAAAAGAAATTAATTAATAAAAAAACATTTGTGACAATATGTGCGTTTGGAAAATCTGTTTGTGATTTCTCACAGGAACCAATAAAACCAGATCAGAAGGGGAAAAAACAGATCTTCTTGAAAGTAGCTATCATACAGTATGTCCTTATTTGTTTTTGTTTTTTTCATTAAACTAATATTTAATTCAACTATCATTTAGTTTTCGATGCTGATTAACGAGTGTTACTTTTCATTTACACTGTCTTAAATTCTGTTTTTTCTTTTAGTAAGATACACTGGCTGGACAAAATTTAATTTTTTATTGAACCTATTTTGCTTTGATTATGGCACGGTTTTGATACGCTTGTGCTTAAATGTCACAACATTTATTTCCTTCCTCAGTGGCATTATCTTCCCTCTAAGATCTTGTATTGATAATGCCTAAGAGAGTCGGACCACTGTGTAAAGTCTTCGCCAGCACATTTCAAAGCTTCTCATTGAGGTTCAGGTCTGGAGTCTCGTTGCCAATCATTTTGTGAAAATGATCTTTCATGCTTTCATTCTCAATTTGAGTTCAATAAATCCTGGCAGCGTCATTTTGGAATATGCTTGTGCCATCAAGAAAGAAAAAAAATTATTGATGGAAAAACCTGAACATTTAGTATATTATGCTTATTAGCTGACTTCATGTTTCTGAGCCTAGACCTGACCAACAGAACCAACCCCAGATCTTAACAGGTTTGTATGGTAGGCACTATGCATGATCACTTCATCCACCTTTCTCGTTACCCCGATGCACCCATCACTGTGGAACAGCCTAAATCTGGACTCATCAGACCACAAGACCTTTTTCCAATACTCCACAGTCTATTCTTTATGCTCTCTAGGAAAATAAAGCCTTTTTTCCATTAATTTAACTAATAAATTATTTTCTTAAGGCTATACAGCTGTTAAGACCCAGTCCCCTGAGTTCTTTTCTCATTGTGCATGTGGAACTGCTTTTACTTTCACTGTTAAACACACTCTAGCTGTGAGTCCTACTGTGTATTTCTTTCACTAGATGTTAAGTGATCTCCAATCATGATCAGTCAAACATTTTTTTCCCAACCACAATCCTTCCTTGACCATGAGTTGACCCCTATACTTTTAGGTTTAAAAAATGTGATGTACAGTTCTTAACCCAATTTTAGTAGTTTCAACAATTTCCTTAGTTGTTTTCTTTGCTTGATGCAGGACAATTCAACCCTTCTGACAAAATGTGGTGACTTTTTTTTTGACAAGGAAGTGTTGATTAATATATTCTTCACTATGAAGTGAAGTTCTACTGTATTTTTTTCTTTTTATGATTTGCACCTGTGCACAAAGCCAGCTTCATGAAGGCATGATGAGAAAGATTCAAGTGGAAGAACTTGCAGTGTCCCACAACGAACCCTGACTTTGCCTGATATCAGTACCTGACCTCATTAATGCTCTTATGGGTTAAAGTACAAATGCACACAACCACACTCCAATATTTAGTGGAAAGGCTTTTTTTAGAAGAGTGGTACACATTATAATAATAATACGGCTATAGGTAGGGGTTCACAGACATTTGGATATGAATAAAAGTGTTTCAGACAAAGTAAAAGATCAGACTAGCAAACAATATGTTTGCATTACTCTTTGTGAATCATGTTGTTGCTGCTACGCATACTTTAACTTGTTTATGGTACTGTGCGAAGGTGTTGAGCTGCCCTTCATTTCTTCACATTAAATTAAATGATGTAGATTAAATTGAAGAAATAGTAACAAATGTTGTATTGTGAAGAAAAAAAGGGGGGGGGGGGAGTGCTCAAAACTTATGAACAGGTCTGGATGTTGCTGCAATATTGGTTATAGTATTGCATAACATCTTCACTATTTTCTGCTTGTATCAGCCCAACACTGAAAATCATAGCTGTGTTTAATTGTGAAAGTAAGAGCGTTTCCATACGCACAATGTTCCATACAATGAGTATCAGGGTAGAAAGGGAAGCTCATGAAGCAATACATACACTATATACAGAAGTACTCACTCACTCATCTTCTATACAGCTTTATCCTGTATCCAGTGTCGCAGGGGGCCTGGAGCCTATCCCAGGACGCTTAGGGCACGAGGCAGGAGACACCCTGGACAGGGTGCAAATCCATAGCAGGGCACACACACATACACTCACTCACACCCTATGGACAATTTGGAGATGCCAATAAGGTTAATCTACATGTCTTTGGACTGTGGGAGGAAACCGGGGTACCCGGAGGAAACCCACCAAGCACGGGGAGAACATGCAAACTCCACACAGACGGGAATCGAACCCAGACCCTGGAGGTGCGAGGCAACAGTGCTAACCACTACACCACCGTGCCACCATACAGAAGTACATGCTATATACAATTTCTCTTTTTAAAAAAAAAAAAAAAAAAAGTTTATTTATTTATTTATTTTTATTATTATATTATTTATATTTTACTGTGATGGTTTCAGTGGGGTGTAATATAGTTAGCTGTCCAACTTCGGTGGTCCCTATTCACAGTGTTTTACTGATGTGAGTTTAATGATCAATTGTTTTCCACACTGTCATAGTGCAGTGTCATCTAGATTATTTGAACACAATGCAAGATAAATGCTAACTTAAAAGTTTAAAAAATGCATCATGTAAGAGAGTACCTTTATTCCTCTATATAATCTCAGTGTTTCATTAGTGCTTGGATACCTTCAAGTTTTCTCAGAACACCAGAGCCATGAGCTGACTGCTTGCTTCATGTCTGAAACACTGGCCTACCAGGAACCCTTTTAACTCGCAAACATGTGGAAATCACTCAGAATTAGGTCAGATCAGAATTAAGTCAGGGTTGTACGGGGGATGTGGCTATAACTTTTACAGTACATGAGTTCCCATAATGTGCAAGTGGTGTTGGTAAATTATTGTGCGTACAGTTCCCACAGACAATGCATCTCTTCTGCTTATCTGTCGATTTTAATCAGATGTTCCACTCGCTAAATGTTAATAGGAATGACTGTAGTGGGCTCCCAGGCACCCAGGCCAGCCTTCTTTAAAGTGCTTGCACCGTTCAAATGTTTGCCTGTGGCTAAGAGTCTCATCACCGTACTTTCCTTGATGTCTTCTTTAAATGTAAATTATTCAGCAGAAATTTAATCACAAGTCCCAGTTTGACTTGAAAACGCATCGCACATTTTACATTAAAACAGCCAGGGTCTATTGACTTCATGCATGTCTTCTGAGTTTCTCAGAAGTAGAAGCACTTTAGAAAGCTACACCTAGACACTTATAACACTGATATTGCCTTCATTGCAGTTCTGTGTTTACTTTACACAGATTTTAGACTGATATTTATTTCTCATAGATTCACAAAGACAAAGATGAGCATCTGCATATTTTCCTAATATGCATTTGAAAATGTATGTAAATGTTTGCTTGTTCTCATCAGGGCTTGTGCTTGTTCTGCGTACAGGTGCCGAGGGACTGAAGCGGTCAGGCAAGATACACTGAACCAGATGAACAGGACAAACATAATTTTCGTGCTTTGCATGATGTAATGAGAACGAGTGTCATTTATATATTAGTCTTAAAAGAATAGTTCAATATATCGTTTTTTTCTTTTTCTTTAGCTAACCACTATCCACTATATGCATTGGTGGCTCAGCGGGTAAATTTCTCACATGTTATGCAGAAGGCTAGTTTCAATTCCAACCCAGTGTCCAGACCCCAGCTGCTGGATGCAGTACCGGTCAGAAATTATGGATAAAATAGGAGGAGTGTGTCAGGAAGGGCATCCAGCGTAAAAAAAACATTGTTATGCTGATCAGAAGGTCCGCTGTGGCAACCCGTGATGGGAGCAGCCGAAAGACTAACAACGATCCACCCTGTCTGTAGTCTGTGTGTGGACCATGGACAAGAATTGGACATGGACATGTCCCACTGTCCTGAGGAAATTAACAGAAAAACTGTTTACACCAAAATTAAGATACAACACTTCTCATTTTTATATTCCGACAGTTCTTCCTATTAAGGTACTTGTGGCTGTGTTACCAGAAAAGTACAATTAAGTACAATTATATACAAATCTATATTTGTCATTCATCCTCAGTTTTGGATTCGTGTGTTTGCATTTGTATCTTCCAGTCTCATTCACAGAATTTATAGTAACAACTGCCCCTAGACTGATAAGTTTGTTTGGGGTAAACATACTTCCTGTTCTCCTCTTGTTCATGGTACTCGTCAGTTCATGGTGGATTAACCTGGGTTCATTAAGTGGCCCCTTAAAATCAGATATGCTAATGTGTGAACTTTGTCTTCCACAAAATATAAATGAGTTCAGTGTTTTGTTTGGGGATTAAAAAAAAGGAAAGAAGAAACATCAGTTTGGTAACGCCTGTGTGGGGGCAGTTGTTGACACAGATGTCTCTAGAATTGAGTGAGCTTACTCTTCTTTTCTTACACACATCTTCTGCACATCTTTCCTTTTTTTTCCAAAAGGGACAAAAAAAATACATGGAGCTTACGCCAGAGGATTCAGGGCACAAGGAGGTGTATTCCTTGGACAGGGCACAAGCACACACACCTATGAGCAATTTGGAAAAGCCAATTAGTCTAGCCTGCATGGCTTTGAACTGTCGGAGGAAACCCGAGCACCCAGATGAAACCCACCAAGCACAGGAGAACATGAAAACTCAACAAACACAGCTCCAAAGGGATTCAAACCATCGACCCTAAGAAGCTATAGTGCCTCTCCTTATTAAAACAAACATAAGACTCATTTTATTACAGATCTTGCAAAAACCTTAAAACATTTTAAGTCCCGTCATCGTTCCCTAGGTTTCTTTTTTTTTTTCAAATTTTTTTTATTGAACAATTATCATACATAAACATATAAACAACAGTGAATTAAATGTATTATAGTATTTATAAATCAAAATGAAAAGAAAGCTGAAAAAAACTCCCCACCCACCCCAAACATACACTAAAACCTACACAAACACACACACACACACACACACACCCATGTTCATCCTTTGGCTCAAACAAATCTGTGTGAAATAGATTGGTCATGCATACACTGATGCATGACCCAGTTTAGATAATCAATCATTCAGGCAGTACCTGTAAGTTTGCAAAATAAACAATAAATGGTTGCCATTTGTGAAAAAAAAATATTAGTAGACCCTCTCAGTGTATATTTTATCTTCTCTAGTTTAAGAAAAAATAATAAATCTTTAATCCACTGAGTGATAGAGGGACACTTGACAGACTTCCAATGTAAAAGTATGGAACGTCTAGCCAACAATGATGATTCCCTAGGTTTCTGACCAATAACAGACAACAGTTTTGCAATCATTCTTTTTCATTATTTGAATAATCATAGTATTTATTTTTAAATCACATAATTATACTTAATTATTTGACTGACATTGTGCTACTTATTGTCTGCCCATACACACACACACACACACACAAATACATAACCTGTTCATGACTCCGCTCCTTGCTTCACACTTTCAGGTCGTGTGTTTGCAGACAACATGCGCTCCGTCCTGGGATTACTCAGTGTGTTTTTATTGGCCATTCTATACCTCTACATTCTGAACCGTTTTCTTCCTCCTGTACAGCGGGTACACTGCCTAGGGAGGACAGAAATGAGGGAGGAGCCTGGAGGAGAGGGGCGATCATCAGGTCAGAGTCCAGAGCCTGGTCCAGCAGAGAGCCTGCGCGTGAGCGGTGAGTTCATATTAAATACTATTAACTCCTGTTATTAACGCTGTTAAAGAGTCTCATATTATCACCACATCTCCAGGTAATTGTCTGTGGTGACATTTAAATGCATATAATAAGATATACAGGATGATCCTTTCACATTAGCTCACACTAAAGTTCACTTGGAATGCTCCTCATGTCTGCTCATTTTAAGGTCTCAGATCATTTCACTGTTCAGAAGAGCAGAATGTGATGAACTCATGTTTGTGCTTATGTAGCTATTAGAGTTACAGCTACTTTACTCTTTACTCATATTTCATGTATAACCTTCATGTATATTCTTCAACACATCTCAGAGACACTTATAAAAACTGAGATGCTGATGAGCCACATAAGCTCCACACACAAGACTGATGTGTGGGTTATCTGTGATTGCTGTGACAAAATGTAAATGTTGGAAAAATTTAATTTGTACAAGCTGTTACGGGTGCAACTTTCAGCTAATTTCTTGCTTTTATACTTTCTTGCAGACAGGCACTGGAGGAAACACAGACTGAGACCTCTGACCGTAGCACAAGACCAGCTAACAACAGAAGAAAGAGACAAAACCTGACGTGCAAGAGCAGGAGACTCATAATGCTGCATGAAATCTCAAATTTAGATGGAGGACTTCTGACTACAGATACAGAGGAAGGAACAGCAAGAGATTGAATAGGATGTTGATGCAGATGATGGACCAACTGTTGTCTTAATTTCATTAACACACACCCTCTTGCTATGCAAGTACAAGTAAATATAAAATATGCTACATTTTAATGTTTAGATTTTTTTGTCCTATTTGACAGCTACTTTTGTTACAAAATTTACTTTTATTATATTTTTATTTAATAATGTTTAATAAAACATTCCAAATCCCCCACACTTATCTGGGATTTTACAGTATACATTTATTTTTACATTTACAAAAATACAATATAAACACACGGCACACAAAACATGTTAAACACTAAACATTGATGCATGGTGAGGTTTTAAATTAACCCTGCGCTCACACCAAACGCGGTGAGAGCGTTAAAGTTCGCTCTCGCCACCCTGCCGCTGACGCCTGTCGTCGCGCGTGCTCGGGTACAGAACGGAACAGATAAAAACGCCCTTAAACACATGGTTGGGTTGGGTAATGCTGGGTCAAATGAGATGTAGTGGGTCATTTACAAATGAACACCTGGTTGGGTTATTTTGACCCAACAACTGGTTTATTCTTTATTTCTCCAAACGGCAGCCTGCAAAATGTTTGCAATATTACTGTTATTGTGTAACCAACTGAAGTTTTAAGAGTAGTTTAAGCGAGAATGTATGTGTGTACAGCTCAAAACATCAATGGATTATTAAAGATAGCGTTTATTAAAAAAAAAAAGTGCCCCAACGATTTCATTGATTTGAGCTCCAGGCAATCCTACGGTGCTTCGCGCTCATGTAGCCGCAAAACATAGCTTCATCTTGGCAGAAAATTCTGAAAACGACCGCTGGCTGTGACGTCACTGCAGTGGTTAAAACAGCAGATTTTTTTTTCATTTTATGTATTTCTAATAGGTAATTTTTGGTATAATACAGTTATGGTATAATAATATTGCGGCGGTGAGAAGCTTCCTGTACGCTCCGTTCTATTTGCACTATACCCGGTGTCCTCAAACACTCGAGTGTGCACTTCCAAGTCAAGTCCGCTCTTTGCGTTTTTGGAATTGACACACAGCATGAGGAACTTTCTGGATTCTTCACTTCTGAAGAGGGGGGACACGCCACTTAATGCTGGCAGTTTTTTATGGTAAATTTATATAAAATTTTACCTAAATTTTAAATGTTGTAGTTGTGGTAGGAGCAAGCTCATTTTCATGTTTATTCACTTTTCCGCCTTTTTAGTCGCACTTTGATATGGGGGTGAGAGGTAGTTCATGGTTTAATATTCTGTGCCAACAGTCGGTTATACTGTATTTTATGATAAAAGTGGATTTGTAGCACACACAAATAAAAAAACAATACTAAATGTAATCTTAAATGTAATTTTAGGTAAATTACTAGTAATATTCGCCAAAGCTGTGTGTGTGGAAAGTCTCTTGGCATATTTTATAATATTTAATAGGTGTCAGAAGAAGCTATTGGGATATGCTTAATGACAGTCTTAATATGTCTTCTGTCTGTTAAAAAAATGTTATTTTGACCCAGCATTTGGTTTATTCTTAGGAGAACTTTCTGGATTCTTCACTTCTGACTGGATCATGCTCAGAGCACTCAGCGTTTTATGGTAAGTTAATGTAAATTTTTACTTTTTTTTTATAGTAACTTGTGGTAGGAGCAAGCATATGTTATTGTTTAAAATAAATGCTTTGATATTAATATTGTGTGGAATTAATATTGTTTTCCCATTCTGTTTTGTTATTCAAAAAATGAGAAAGCATCATGGATATGTTGATAAGCTTTTTCTTTAAACTTGTGAAATATTTATTACAAGTTGTAAATTCACCATTAAATATCATATTCATCTAGTCTTTGTTGAGAATTTGAAAAGATGGAGCACCGTATCCTGTTATTCCTCACATGTTAAATAGTAAGGTAAATTAGTGTCAGAAATATACACTAAATTCATGTTCACGTTATGTATTTTTGTGTATTGAAAAGAGAAAAGATGTTTTGCATTAAATACATATGTAGCTGTACGTCCTTAACAAAAATGCTCAACGTAGATGTTAGTTATATTGCAACACTAAGTGATGCTGTATAATCCATAGGTGGACCAACATGATGAGGATGTCATCTGCAAAATATGGAGATGACTGGAACATTGTTCCATGTTTTGTTCCTTGGGGATGAGCCAAGAGGGACCTGACGGACCTTTTCCATTGTTGGAGGCAACGCTATTGATACAGACTCTTTGGTGAAGGCTGTTTTTTTGTCATTGATGTTAAGAAGTGTCTTCTCACCTGGGAGTTTCTCCAGCATACTGTAGATCAGATTGATAGACACGAGTACTCATCTCGTGTCATTAAATCTTTGAGGACAACATTTTTTTCAGCTAACATTTAATCAATAATATTTAAAAACGTTTTATCATTTTTGTTTTTAATGTCATTTTTGAAGGAAATTAAATAGTAATAGTTAAATAAAGATAGTTAAAATATTAAGATGGGAAATATTTGTGTCATGTGGGCATTATAAGATTTGTATTAAAAACTTCTATATAAAAAGTTTTTAAACATTGTATTAAATGCAAAAAAAATGCAATTCAAATCAGACTTTCAGGGGTCTCTTGTTTTTGTTTTACAGAGTATTTATGTTACAGTACATTTATTTTATATTTAACAAAAGGTCACCTTAAGATTATATGGTTTTGTCTGACATTTTGGCAAAAAAAAAGAAGTTTTTATTCACATTTTCTTATTCTGTGACAATCTATTTACATTATGTGAAGTTGTGTACATTTTGTGTCTTTTTTGAAAATGAAAAAAAATATATATAATGTGTCAACCCAGCAAGAGTGTTAATTTTACCCACTGGTGGGGTGAAATAAA
Source organism: Clarias magur (assembly GCA_013621035.1). Lineage (NCBI taxonomy): Eukaryota > Metazoa > Chordata > Actinopteri > Siluriformes > Clariidae > Clarias > Clarias magur. The sequence goes on along the minus strand of QNUK01000661.1, from coordinate 201,664 downwards.
ATAACCCAGCACTTTACCAATTTAACCCACTGGTTGGGTCAGATAAAATAACCCAACACTTTAACATTTAACCCAGCAAGAGTGTCAATTTAACCCACTGGTTGGGTCAGATGAACAACCCAGAAATCTATGTTAAATGGTACAACCCAGCACTTGGGTCAAAACAACCCAGCGCGCGTTCTGTCCAATAGTGACCCAGCAGCTGGATTAGGGTTGGGTTGTTTTTTAACCCAGCAGTTTTTAGAGTGTAAGGAACAAAACATGGTACGATGGTCCAGTCATCTCCATATTTTGCAGATATCATCCTCATCATGTTGGTTCCCACCTGTGGATTACACACCATCATTTAGTGTTGCAATATAAGTGTTTTCATTAAGGACGAACAGCTACATATGTATCTAATGCAAAAAATTTTTTTCTATTGTCAACACACAAAAATAGATAAGGTGAACATGAATTTTTGACTAATTTACCATACCATTTAATGTGTGAGGGATAACAGGATACGGCGCTCCATCTGGATTTAATACGAAACATTCATCCCTTTTCAAATTCTCAACAAACCCTAGATGAATATAATATTTAAGTGATGAATTTACAACTTATAATAAATATTTCATATGGATGAAGTAAAAGCTCATTTTAAACTACGACTTAACAATGACAATTTCTCATCTTTTGAATAATAAAAAACAGTAAGAAAAAAACATTAACCCCACACCACCATATCAAAGCATTTAATTTTAACAATAAAATATGCTTACTCCTACCACAACTTACTAAAAAATAAGTAAAAAATTACATTAACTTATAAAATACCATAAAATACTGAGTGTTCTGAGCATGATCCAGTCAGAAGTGAAGAAGTCAGAAGAATAAGTTCGCCAAAGAATAATCCAGCTGCTACTGTAGGTCAAAATAACAATGTTTTTTTTTTTTTTAGAATATAAAAACATGAACTCCTCTCACCCCCATATCAAAGTGCGACTAAAAAGGTGGAAAAGTGAATAAACATGAAAATGACCTCGCTCCTACCACAACTACAACATTTAAAATTTAGGTAAAAATTCATATAAACTTACCATAAAATACTGCCAGCTTTAAGTGGCGTGCCCCTCGCTTCAGAAGTGAAGAATCCAGAAAGTTCGACATGCCGTGTGTCAATTCCAAAAACGCAAAGAACGCTGGAGGGTTTGAGGACACCGGGTAAAATGGAACGCAGCGTACAGGATGCGTCACACACCCGCGATATATTATACCATAACTGTATTCTAGCAATCATTGCATTTAAGAAATACACTAAATGAAATAAATCCGCTGTTTTAATCACAGCAGAGACATCACAGCCAGCAGGAGTTCTCAGAAGTTCTTTCCAAGGTGAGGCTGCGTTGGTCGGCTACATGAGCACGGAGCACCTGTATTGCCTGGAGCTCAAATCTCCGAAATCGTTGGGGCAATTTTTTAAATAGACTCTATCTTTAATAACCGATATTTTGAGCTGTACACACGTACATTCTCGCTTAAACAACTCTTTGTGACACAATAATAGTAATATTTCAAACATTTTTCAGGTTGCCATTTGGAGAAACCAGAGAATAAACCAGTTATTGGGTCAAAATAACCCATTCAGGTGTTCATTTGCAAATTACCCACTACATCTCATTTGACCCAGCATTACCCAACCCAACCATGTGTTTAAGGCCGTTTTCACACTGGTAACTATCTGTTCCGTTCTGTACCCAACAAAGAGCAATCCAACAGTGTGTTTAAAGTACCCGAAATAACCCAGAATTTTGACCCAGCATGAACAACCCAACATTTTTTTAGAGTGTAACCAGTATTTTGTCTTTGTTCCAAATCACCCACACCCACACATTACAGTATACATTTATTTTCAAAAAATACAGTATAAACATACTTGCACACAAAACATGTTAAACACAAAACATTGATGTATAGTGAGGTTTCAAATTCAAGAGTTTCAGCACATCAGCTAAGTTTGAAAAGCTACACATAACAAGAAAAAAGAAAAGAGCACAAGCATCTCTCTTATAAGAATGTTGTCTTCTTGATGAGAAAATTTGGCAGTTATTCCTGGTCTCTCCAGGTCACAAAGATATGCTGCCATCTCACACCAGACTTCCCTTGAACCCAGATGATCCTGGGGAGAACAGAAAAATGCATGATTAGATATTAATTAATTATATGTATCTATGCTATTCCTTAAACTTTATTACAGCAAGCATTATATTTAGTTGTAGCATTTCTTGTATTTCACTGTACCTAGCTGTATTTCTTGCATTCATTTATTGTTTACATCTGTATGATAAATCCACAGTGTATATAAACACTATATTTTTTGCGATAAAAAGTAGACCTTTTTCAGTGTCACTGTGGAAATCAGTAGAGAATGTAGACAGCACCTGTTTACTCACCTTAGAGTATAGATATAAAGTCATACTTGTGCCGTAGCCACGCAGCGCGTGCTCATTCAGTATATAATAATAGAAAACAGTAGACATGTTATTCAGAGCGCTGTGGATTTTATCACAAAAAAAACAAACATCTACACAAAGAATTAACAGGTGTAACAGTTTATGACTCACGGTTTCTTGTTCTTTTGGACAGCAGAGAAACAAAGGTGGATTAGGGAGGGGAAGAAATCGTTCCCAGTGTGAAAACGTCCTTAGTATCATCTTTGTGCTCTAGTTTTTTAATGAATCATAACCAAAGAAATTAATTTCTAAACCTCGCACAGAGGCTTGCTAACAGTTTTGACCTATTTTTTGCTTTAATGTTCCAAAGTTTTCCTTCTTCTATGTATTTTTTCCTGTTATGTCTCTTTCATATTTTTCCACTCCTATGCCCATGTATTAATCATACATCTTTTTTTCCGTATGATTATTCTCGGTTCAGTGGCTTCACTGTAGCCTCAGCTTGAGTGACGCTAAATAGTAATAAGTTTAAAATACAGTTTAGAGAAAGAAGAAAATAAGCGTGTGCTCGAGCGTAGGGGGCTTTTTATTCACACTTCTGCACTGACTGTCCTGTGACCTACATGATATCATAGGTGTGAATCCCAGAGAAAAACATTCTGCAAGTCTTTTGGTTATGTTGTGAAACAATCTTATGTTCATAGTTCAGTGAAGTCATCAAAACCCTCCTGACAGACTATAATACACTCTCACAATCCAGCATGTATTAAATTAAATGTTCCTTTTGCATTAGCCAGAAAACCTCACTGCACACTTGAAGATGTGAAGGCAAATACATGACACTTAATAAATACACATTAAGATTCAATTATTTGTCACATGTACCTTACAACATGGTGTTTTTTAAGTTAGGAAGCTGGGGCCAGACTGTAACAGAATACGGTACCAATGGGACAGGGTAAGTATCTTGCTTAAGGGCTCAACAGATTGTAACTTGGCAGTGCTCTGGATTGAGTAATCAGTAATTTCATAATTCAGAGCCTTAAACGTTTGAGCCACCACTACCCCAGCACCTTCTTGATCATGGTATCACCCAAGCCAGGTAAGTATAATGATAATTAATTATACTACAGGAGAGTCTGAATCATAAAGATGATTATTATATACAGTAAGCCACTCAAAGAGGCATCAAATGTTTAAAAAAAAAAAAAAGTAAAAAAAAAAAAATTAGATTTTAAGTAGCTAAGATTATGTTACTGACTGTCTCTAGGATTTTCATATATACTCTACAGGAACTAAGACACATAAAATGCCTTTAGGAAATGTAATCATACAAAATAAATATGAGGCAGACATATATAGTAAAAAGTTACACTTTGTTTAAATTTGTGCATGATCTGCTGCACTTGCAGATGTGTCGGATGTCTTGCTGAAGATTTATTCAATGTGCGTTAAAAATTTTTTTGACTGCCATCTTTCAGACTGCTGCACGTGCATGTGGACTCTACTTCAATTAAAAAAGGTATGATGCCACTTTACATCTCTTTTTTGAAGAATCCTTTTGAAGAATTGTTTAGTTGCTTTGATTTCTTTTCAACTCTGTGTCAATCATGTTTCTGCCTAAATACTGTACTACAAGGGGAATTTAAGTCAAATGGGTCTTTTGATTGTGCAAAATAACAGAACACAGTTATGAGTAAAAACTTCCTCCATATACAAGGTGGGCCATACGTTTTAATACATAGGAAAAATAATCATTTGAAAATTAAACATTTGAAAAATAAAACATTTTAACATGTTTAAAAAAAAATGTTTTAGATACCCTAAAAAGATGAATTGAAATGAATTGAAAACGTATTGATGGCCGGGTCAGGAAGCAGTCGCATGCATGCAACAAAATTTGAAACACTGAAAAACAACAACAGAAAACACAGAATGAACAGGAGTAACCATGTAGAGCATATTACATAAATAGCTTCTTATAAAAAAATATTTATTTTTCCTATGTACAGTATGGAAACTTATGACCCGATCAGGTTGCCTGTTCATGTCTGAAACTCCTTTCTTCCTAGCAAGGTTAGGATGGAAGGGGATGTGGCAATAACTCCCAGCGGACTTCTTGTAATGTGCAAGTGGTGTTGAAGAATAATAGTACATACAGTTTGCACAGACAGACTTAATCCAGAAGTTGTCAACATCATATATTGATGTTAAAAATGTGTGCAGCATGTTTTGCTGTGACTAAGAGTCACAGCACTCTACTGTACTTGAAGTCTTCTGTAAATGACAGTCAGTTTTATGCCTTGATTGATGAGAAATTTGGTCACATGTCCTGGCCATCCTCATGTGATCCCTAGTTACATGACAAAGAAATGCTCAGAAACGTTGGAGAAAAATTTGTATATTGAAAATACTTTATACTGTATGTGTGATTCTTTAAGGTAATACGAGGTGGTATCAAAGGTTGCAAGACGCCACAGATCCAGGGCTTACGGTATACATCCTCCCTTAGACTACCTCAGAAAGTCAACAGTATCCGCTATTGACGGTCTGATCCTTGGAGATGAATTCTTGACGAACAATGTGAATGTGGATGTCAAAAAGACAATGAGCATGTACTTGGGCGAGCTGTGGACCTGTCATGCCATTTTGGAGATGATGGGCTCTTCTACCAGGACCATGGAGATGTGAGGCCACAGTACTAATCACTACACCACTGTGCAACACTCTTTCACTAACTTAAGCAAAAAACTTGCCCATAAATAGGAATGCAACGGTCACTCAATGCTGCTAAGAACACGAACCTGAGGTAAAGGTTCACAGAAACTTCTAGAAAGATTGTAGTCAGTTGTGTGGTCACTGATTTGTGACAGTTGTATTTGAAAAAGCCTAAAGTCTTTTTTTTATTTCCACTTAATAAAAAGTCATATTATCACTATAACATAAAATACAATTTCCCACTAAGAACAAATGTAATGTATAAATGTTCATTCATTTCGATTTAATTAATATATGCGCCATGCACAAACCTCTTCTCGTTCCTGTTGAGTAGCCAATCAGAGAGTATTTCCCCGTGCGCCTGAGCCAATCAGCGCCGTCCACGAGGTTCAGGTCAGAGGTGGAGACCGAGTTTTAAGATAGACTTACAGTCCAGCCAATCAGCATGTAACAGTACTTGAAAGACGGTTTATGGTAAATATAATTACCAATCAGAGTGTGTGAAAGGCGGGCCTACTGCTTCAGCATTCATTCTCCAAAGTCACACGTGATCGGCTGTAAGTTCCAGGCGGTTTGGGTCCATCAGAGAACGCGGGGGGTGAGTAGACTCATCATTTTTATCATACAATTTACTCATTTACACGGGTTGTAACGTATGGTGTAGAATATAACGATGGTGGCGTATAGCAGAATCCGTATGAGTGACATTGATTTCAGCAGTGGACGAGCTGCGTGGTTCGCGAGGCCGGTGTGTGCCTCAGAGCTAGCAGGGCTAATGAGCAGAGCTAAACCTCGGGTGTCATGTCAGTCAGAGTGAAACTGCACAACTTGATTTTTTTAAAATTTTAACTAAGTTAATAATTAAACTCGTATACATGTAAACGCTCTGTACGTGATTATGTAATTAGCTAGAGCTGATGTAAAGTGCTTTCGGTGTCCACTCTATAGTTCAATTATAGTAAAAAAATTTTGACATTTAGCCTGGAAATCCCAGGATTTAGATTGTGTCTTCAGACATTGAAATGCGTTTTGTTAATCATTGAACTCCTATTAAATGTCTTAAACTCTATGCACATATTAACTATATTCAACGTTGCCTGCGCGAGCGTGAGCTTGGGGGGGGCTGAACCAGCTCGACTGGTCATACATGCACATGTCATAAATGGATTTTGAAACCATTTCCGGTATGGAACGTTCCAGAATCTCTCATCATTAAACCGAGTTTTATCATTTGCATTGCCTCAAGCTTGTTAACCTTTTTTTTTTTCTTCTTTTTTTTAATCAGCTAAACATTTCACAATATCTGAGGAGTAAAAAGCGGCTCCTTGGATACGTGTACATGTTGTTGATGTGTGTGTTTGTATTGTTGTCCCTCAAACAAAACCTTTTGAGAAAGAACCACAGTGGCAGTTATTTCTCACTGTTTATACCCTAACCACAGGGCCACAGAGCTTCTCCTTACTGGCCATCTTTTGTCCCTTGTCAAGTCAAGGCATGACCTTAATAGTAGACTAAATACAAATGTGGAACCACTGTTTGTGCGTGCGTTTCTTCAAAGTTTGGAAACTCATCATCTCTCTTTACTTTTTTTTAACCTTGTATTATGGCTACATATATATAATTTGTTGCAGCCATTCTCACAGGTCAATTCACTATTTTATGCTAAAAGTTAGCAGGACAGTCTACTTATCAGCTTCTAGATGAACAAAATGACCCCGGGGCAGCTTCTAGATTGGCCAAACTACATGGCGCTGGCACAGCTTCTAGATCAACCACATGATGCCAGGGCAGCTTCCAGGCGTCGCAATGACAGCAACCAATTTGTACATTCTGTGCGATTATTGTATCAACATTTTGTATTAACTGGCTTTGTCTCTTTGTTTTACATGAATTAAACATTTTCATTTTATTTCCGCATTTCTCTTTTTAGTTAAAATGGCTTTATTTCTATATAAAAAAAAATTATACATAATTCCAGAGTTAAAAGTATTGCTTGGTTTGAACTATTGTCTTTCTTTACAGAATTATCCAGATTAAAACGAAATACATACTGAAAAGTCCACAATTTTAATTTATGGTGTTTGTTCAGGTTAAAACAACCTGTTCAGGTTTCATAGATTCGTTTACTGATTCGTTGTGCAATCAATTTTTCTGTAAAGACTACATGTGTATTACTAAATTAGTTCAAAATAAAATTGATTTGAATACTCTTTTACTATTTTGCTTTCTGTATAGGTCAGATGTTATGTCACAGGCTCAAATGCAGCTTGAACATGTTTTGTGCTAAACAACCTGTGTCTGAATGAGCCACATGTGGCGCTTATTGTTGTAATTGATATTTATACACGGGTACAGTACATGATGGGAGTTGAAGTATGTCGGCTTTTTACTCTGGACAGTGGGCTTTTGACTCTCTCCCCTTCCCCCTTTCCTAAATCTCAGGCCTGTATTTACCCCCAGGCTCAGAAGATCCAGTGTGCGAGCTTAGCTTAGTGTTTGTGTTTTAAATAAAATTACTTTGCTGGCCAAAGGCGACAACGTGATCTGTTGTCACATTATAAAGCTCAGCTACATAAACCAAAGTGTCCGCTTTTGTTGGGGGAGCTCTCCTTCTTTTTGTAACCTTATTGCAATTCTTTTTGAGGAGATCATGGGATTCCAGGATTTGTTTTATGCATTTTTATGTCATTTGAAAAGGAGATTGTGCTATTTCCTGTATATATGGGGAGGGGTGAGTATAATGATTTTACGTATAATAAAGTAAATTATAATGATTTATACTAATTTATAATGATTTTACGTGTATCGGCATTAAAATTTCTTTTTTTTTTTAATTTATTTGGTGAGTGATTCCAATCGAAGTGGCAAAACATCTCTATAACCCTACATTTGGTACTCTTGGTATAGTGATGTGTTATTGGCTGGTCCCTGGTGATTCACATCATGAATTTCCTGCATGTTTTCTTTTCTTTTTTTTTTAAATGTACAAATTTAAACTAGTAACTTATAAAGTAATAACATTCTGTATTTTTCTCAACCCCCACAAATGTAATTTAATTCAGAGAAACCAAGCACTCCGTTTCTTTTATGCAATCTCTAGATTTGAAGTGTCAGCCTGCAGTAGATTAGAGTCGGGTCTGATCAGATCGATGAATCCATCTCATCTTAATCTTTCTAAGACGATCTCTTTCTGTTCATCTGGCCTCAAAAGCTTAGAGCTTTGCTCGACCCCAGTATGATCATTAAGTGTTTGTTCTTAAGTTGATCGCTTTCCATTGTCGTTGTAGGAGCTTAGGATTGCATTCATTGCTGTGTGATTCCTTATTGTTGAGCATTACACTCTGCATAGTTTCATTGTGTTCAAACCAGGCTGAGATTAGCTTCTCTTCTTCTTATTCAGGGGCTGTAAGACTAGAGTGGGCATTAACACTCTAAACCGTATACAACTAGAAAGGTTGATGTCAGTGTTTACAAATAGCACTGTAATGATTGTTGCAAACACCACCTGTGGGGGAATAACCTGTGAGTCTTGGCACCCTTTGTGATTTCCACAGAGAGGAACATGCCATCTCTTTAAGTCATGCGCGCATCAATATTGACTTTAAGCCTCACCACAAAAGCTTTGCATACGAATAGAACAAATGAATAGAGTCACCAACCGTGGTCCAGATGTGGATCCAGCTGCGTATTTCAACCGACCGGACCAAATCTGTCCATAGTTCAGCAATTCCGCCATTGTAAACATGAACCAACTGAGCTTCTGTAGCAGATCCTTTTGTTGCGGTTTATCCAGTCATGTGCATCTATGTAAATGATTTAACTGAATCCACCTCGTTGGACCAGAGACTAGCTACCACAGACCTTTTACTGAAAATTTATTTACCTTTTTCGGACTGATTAACAAACATAATAATAAAAAATTGTTGATGGTTAAGCGTTTTAACACTAGTAAGTAGAGATTAGTGGAAGATTATTAAGTATCGTGATTCTTTTGTGTGGCGATTTGTGTTGTCACATCTCCCAAATTCAATGCTTTTTATTTATTTATTTTTTTCATAAAAAAAAAAACGACCAATTTTTTCATTTATATGTTTGTATTTGAGGTGGTAAAATATTGCAGTTCTTCAATAATCCTACAAATGGTGCTCTCTAAACTATTCACACATTGACAGGCAGCACAGCTTTTCATGTGGTACAAGAAATTATTTGCAAAGTTGATTTAAAATTCTAACAAAATCTTAAAAATATATTTATAATTTCAAATCAGCTTTAAAAGTGTTGCCAGATTGGGGGGGGTTTCCAGTTGAGGTATTTTTAGCATCATGGGCATGAAAAGTAATGTTCAAGTTTTATCTTCGTTTCCTTACTTAGGAAACAGTTTTAGCACTGTCTAGGCGGGATTTTTTCAGACGTGAAACAGCAGTCCAATCATGGCTCCAGTCTACTGTGAACTCTCTAGCTTGGTGGTGTTCTGGTATTCTGCGCAATGGAAAGTCCCGTTTTGACTTGAACACCCTTTGTATGTGAATGTTGATATTTTGTTGGAAATTTACATCATGTATCAAAAACGACCAGGGTTCGATTCAAACAGTTGAAGGAGTGGGAATGTAAAATCACCCTTAAGCTCATTAGAGGAGTGTTACTGATGAGGGAGAGGGAAGAGGGGGAGGGAGTGTGTTTGAGTAAGGGACCTGAGTAGCACAGTATGTTTATGGATACATCCTTTGAGGAATCCATAGGAGCCTTGTTGGAGTTGGTCAGCCTTGCCGGTTCAAGAGGACTCGGATAGCATGAAGAAATTACTGAAACGTTGAACATCAATCTGTGGGGGTTTTCATTCATTCTGGTTTTAAAATAAACACTTGGTTTAGGTTGCGATTTACAGCATGAGGCTGGTCACTGTCTGCATTTCATGATGCTCGTGTCTTATTGTGTTTATTAAGAGGAAGTGGCAAGAGGATTATTTCCTGTTCTCTATAAAAGATCTTACTTTCTACACAGAATCGTTTCTGACAGGTGCATCAGTTACACTGCTGACTGATATAGGACTTAAATGAGCCTGATGGCTGGTCTTTGTTGATCTGAGGGATGATTTAGTAATGTGTCAATGCAATTAGTTAATGTGTGTGTGTTAGTTCGGCACATCAGAGACATAATCTCCTCGGGTTAAATCTCCTTAAGGGAAAGCGCTGAGGCTGCAGATCTCCCTGCCGCAATCTTGTCGCCCTGGTGACGGGCACCTGGCAGCAGGGCAACGATAATGACATGGACGTTAGACAAAGAGATATGACGATGGATTACATATGTAATGTTTGAGGGTCTGGGTCTCGTACACATGGTGAAAACTTCTAGTCAGGTGACGTCATCAAATTTTGGTTTCTTAATTAATGTTTATGGTGATGTTTTCATTCTCTTATCATAGTACAGGGCTATTATGGCCTAATTAGAGGGAGGTTAAGTAGTGTGCAGTGTTTAATGTCATAAAGAGTTTTCGTAAAATGTTGTTATACCACATGGATTCATATTTAGGATGCTTTGACCGTAGTTGTTGCTGCGTGGCAAATCTGAAATTTATATCAATATGCTTGTTATAAAAGTGATGGGGAACAAACATGTTTAGTGGAAGTTCCATAGAATTTACAAATAGATTATAAGTGGATAAAATACTGTCGCGTGTGTATGTAAATATAAAACATGTGAAGGTGTTGGTTTGGTAATGTGATCAATGACAAGATGCCAACATGGTCTTAAATCTCTGTGTCTTCTGTTTTCTGTTTCACTAGACTATGGAGCTGAAGGTGCGGCTGTGTGTGCTGCTGCTAGCACTGAGCGTGTGTGTGACGCAACAAGTGCGGGCTCACCAAGAAGACGAAGATGAGGACGTTCACGTGGACGACGACCTGGGAAACCTGGTAGATGAAGACCTGCTGGATGGAGAGGGAGAGGTTGACCTTGAGGAGGAAGAGGAGGAGGCGAAGCCGAAACCCACTTCATCAGCACCTACCGTAAGCCCATCTGTTATTAACTCCGCGACTAATGGAGATTTATTTCTGTCCGCTACTCCTTGAAATCCCTAAACAGCACACATGAGAGGTTTCCTCTGGAGTTCTTAGAGAGTTTGTTTGGGTCCAACACACCTGAGACATGTGAAGACGAGCTGTGGGATCATGATTAATGCAACTCATGCAAGAGATGCGGACATGCAGCAAATAGACGATTGCGGGTAGTCGGGAAGTTACCTCGGATGTTTGTTTTTGTGAGAAGGCAGGATTTAGGGATCAGGTATATGAAAGGTTTAAGTAACTAAGCCTCATTTGAATAGGTTTTTTATTATTGTTTTTTTGCATCGATCCGAATAGTCAACCCAGTGAGTAGTTTTTTAAAACTTAATAATAGGGAATTATTGTAAACTTAATAATAGGGACGGGAATCACCAGAGACCACCCGTTATGATATCATGATACCTGGGTGTGAATAATTTGCTCCACACAGTATGCTGTGTTGTGTTGTACGAATGTGTCACCTGCAGGGTTATAGAGGAACAGCAACATTTTACAACCTCAAACGCAAACATGTATAAATAAAAAGTTAATTAAAATGTGGTGATACGTTAATTGTTACATAAAGGAATCGTGATGAGTAACCAAACTTTGAATTGACACATTTCTCTTGATTGTTTCATGTGGTTATTTCAAAATAGATTTTGTAGAGTAGATCGTATGCAAAGTCATGTTAGCCTATAAATGAATGTTAGCCACCTTAGCATTTATCTAAGCTCAACTAGCTAGCTTGTGCTAACTGAGGCAAGTAGGTGTGTTGTAACCAACAGCCAAGGCTCTGTTCTTCCGCCTATTTGACTATTTATGGATGAGCTGAGGTTTAGGTGGAGTCCGCTCCTGCCCAGATGGTGATGAACAGAGGTCCCACAGTTCAGAAATCCCATGGATGACGTCACAAACTCCTGCTGATTATGCCCTAGGACATGTAGTTTTGTGGTTGTTTTGGGAAGCTTTCAAGGCTTTTGCAAATTATTTATAAGCAATAAACCTTCTCTTGCAACAGTAGGATTTAAGACAGCCGCTATTCATTAAGCAGGACTCAACCACCTAATTAATTTAGGATTTTAGGATTCCGCTAATAAAAATCTAGCTACTGTAAAAACGTTGAATTAAAACCCAATTAAAACTTGACGAGTTAATCTTTTGCAGTTTTATTAAACCAGAACGTGTGTGTGTGTTCTCCAGGTGACGTATAAAGCTCCAGAGCCCAAGGGAGAGCACTTCTTTGCTGAGTCATTCGATAAAGGAACGCTGGACGGGTGAGAAATGTTTACATGTTTTTATACCAGATTCATAAGTGACTAAACTATCCAAGGTGTTCTAACTGGTGTTTTATATTTTTTCCCAGGTGGGTTTTATCCCAGGCAAAGAAGGAAGGCATTGATGAGGAAATCGCCAAATATGATGGTAAGAGTTCAGAATGCTCATCTTTGAGACAGGGTTTGATTCAGGTGTCTGACTGGTTGGATGAAAAATCTGGTGCAATTAGGCCCAGGGAGATGGGGGGGATCCACACTATGACGACATAGGCCTGATAGTGCTAATAATAATAATAATGCTGGTTGTACCACAACAAAGGATTTAATGTATAACTTTTGCCTGTGTAGTAATTTATTAAGAATACAGTGGAACCACGGATTGCCAGTAATTGCCAGTAACACAATTTCTTAAAAAAAAATAAAAAATTTTATTTTGTTTTAGTGTTTTAGAATGCGAGCCCACTTCCGGAACGAATTATGCTCGTAATCCAAAGTTCCACTGTATTAAGAATATATGTATAGTATTCTTCAAAAATCTTGAGCAACCCAATTATATTACATTAAATTACATGATGTGGATTAAATTAAAGAAATGATAATGAATGTCATACTGCAGCAGGCTGCAAAGTGTGCCTAAAGATATGATTTTAAAAATGGTTGTTACTGTAACAACCATAGCAGCAGCCTTATTTCCCCTCTCGTCTATTTCAACCACTTAGCATCACTAGTATACTAATCACCAGCCTGATCATCTGTCATCATCTGCACGTTTTCTCATTGGTTCAGGTCTTAGGTTTTTTTATTCTTGAATGATGCATATGTCACTTGTATGGCTTAATAAACAAAAATCATTCCTTTGAAACTGGCCAGGTACAGGAAGTGCGGGGAAAATTTGAGCCCATCGTCCATCAGTCCTGTAGTAAAAAAAACAAAACTATGCTGACTGAGTAAATAATGACTGAACAACAGTACTCTTGAAAACAAACCAATGTGTGTGTTTTTCTGTGTGTATGTGCACCCACACAGGTAAATGGGAGGTTGAGGAGATGAAGGACACCAAGCTGCCTGGCGATAAAGGCCTTGTACTGAAATCCAGAGCAAAACATCACGCCATCTCCGCTTCCCTGCTGCGACCCTTCACCTTCGACACCAAACCTCTCATCGTCCAGTGAGTACATTCTTATAAACCCGAACAAATGTACAATTGGATAGATTTGTCGGCTAACTGAAGGCAGTGAGTGGGATATCAGTACACTTATGATCTCTAGGTGTTTGCAAAAATTGTTCCAGAAAATATCCTCAGGTTTTCTGTGTTTGGTTTTCAGGTATGAGGTGAACTTCCAGAATGGAATCGACTGTGGTGGCGCCTACGTCAAGCTACTCTCCCAGAGCCCAGACCTCAACCTGGTAAAAGACTTTTCTTTGTTCCTAAAGCTGCTTTGAGATGATGTAAATTATTTGAAATACAGTGTCACTGATGTGCTAATTCAGTGCATCTGTTTAAGGTTTTTTTTTTTTTTTTTTTTTGAAGTAGTGAGAATATTTGGAACGTAGAATTAAACAAGTGGTCTAAAATCCTGCTTGTCTCTTTGTCCTAATTGTAAAAATAAAATGTCCAGTGCTGCACATCCCCTGAACAGTGAGTGCACCCTCTTTTGGTGCAAACCCATAATATATGAGCTGCTGAGAAATT